>ML783120.1:350395-367706 GCA_009831015.1 Picea engelmannii | reverse complement strand
CAGGGGGTTTGATAAGTTGTTTCTTAAAAAAAACTCCCATACAAGTGTCATCTCCACATGCCAATGGACCCCCCCCCCCCTAAAACCACTTATCACCTCGGGGGGGGTCCGAAATACCACTTATCCCCAACAAAACCGTTTTCGCAGCATTTTCAACCAGTCATTTTCTGAAGGCGATTCCGGGAAAAATAAGGATATTTTTGAAAAAACGAGAGAAATTTTTCTCCGTAACGGGATGAAAAACAAAAACCTCTCTCAGTTTTTTCATAGGTGCCACCATCTAGGAGAATCGAAGCTATCTTTCAACCTCATTTTTCGGATTTCTGGTTCTTTTTGTTTCAGCCCTCATTTTACAGGAGATGTTTCGGTGAGCTGGAGGAGAATTTGGAGAAACAAAAATAGGTTTTGGTCCAAAACATACTCATATAAATTAACCTCCTTCAATTTTTTCCCAGGTGTCATAATTAAAGAGAAACAGATGTCTAAGCAGACCCCCGTTTTACAGAAATTCGACCCTTCTTTCATGGAGAACAGTTCAGGATTTTTGGGGATTTGTTGTTATTTTTGGCCTAGGTGGTTGAATTTGACCTCCTGAGCCTGGGGAGAGTCGGTTTCATATATTTTAATAAGAAAAATTCACAATGGTTGATGATTGAGCTCTGGATTCATGCTCCACAAGGGATACATTGTAATTTTCTAGATGACTTTCCATAAATAAAAATTGTATCTGCAGGATTCTTGTGTTAGACTCCCTGGTGATGTTTTTATTTGAGTAATTGTTTTCTTTCTTTGTCAATCCATTCATGTTTTTCCCTGATCTAATCATTGAAAGAAATATTAAGAACAAAACTTGTTTTTTTCACTCTATTTCTGGTCTTTTAATGATCTGCATGTTTTCGTCTGAAGTTGAGCATAGGAATTCTTAGCTGCTCCTATACTTGATGGATTTTCCCTTCTTTTCCTCTCCTCCACTTGCATTTAATTCAATTTGATCTAGCAGTCTTTCTATCTTGCCCTATGGAGACAATCTTTTACATATGAGATAGATCTATTTTGAGAAAGGTAGACCACATGGCCCAATGAAAATTCGAGTTTTTGATCTCCCAAACATACCAAATTCATAAACAAACCATGTTCTACATAACTAGCCTAATATCTATTCAAACGAATCTATATCAAACAGAGAGATCCCTCTCTGAGTCTTGGAGGGCTAGATCCAAGACTCGAAGTGGTTTTGATGTTGCCTCTGTGACTGCCTCCAAAGCCTTGGGAAAATTACAGAGTGCTAACACCAACTACATTGTAGACACTTGATTCATGTAACCACCCCTACCTCTACCTTGGGTGAGACTTCATCTGCTTCATAGGTGTTGTCGAAAGGGCCAGTAGTTAGGTTTTTTTGGTGCATTGTTGAAGAATTGAACCCTGGGTCTACCCTTGTGCCAACAAATGGTTCCATTGTCGGGACCGAGATCTTCTTAAGGGAATGTCAAGGTGGTTTCCATCTAAGTCAGATATTTAGAAGTGGATAGAAGAACAAGAAAATGACTTCGCAGAAGCTTAGAAAAAGAACCCTAACATTAGTATAGAAGACTGGTTGGGAAAGTATATCTTTACTAATATACACGAGATTTTCTTTGAAGGAATTCATAAGGAGCTATACGAGTGGTTAGCCAAATTAGTAGATACCCAGTTTGAGATCAGATCTAGACCACCTATGGTTTGGATGTCGACATTGATAAAGAAGGTCAAGAGAGTTGATAATGCTATGTCAAGAACAATAGATCACTAGTTTGATAGCACCATTGGAGGGTACATTGTCGAGTTTTCTATTGACAGAGTAGAGTCATATAGCCAAGTAGAGAAATATTTCTTTAAGGGGCTGAGAGGAAAATTTTTACACTTCTTGAATTTGAAGATCAAGATTCTATTGCATGAGAAGAACATCTTGAAGATACAATAGTGGGTCAGATTGAAAATCTAATGTTCAAGAACTCAGACAATGACAGCGACACAGAAATTGGAAATACACACAGTGGAAGGGCCTTCAGAGACGTTCCTCCAGTAAACTTGTTTGAGAAAAGCCACTAACCACTTCTACAGGATGAAGAGTTATACAGTGGAGAAGAAGAAGAGTTAGTGAATGAGGAACATTCAGGGTCCGTTGGGCCAGAGGAAGACAAGACTACAGAACCTCGCCGAGAAGAATCAGAAACTTCAGGAACTGCGCAGACTATTGAAGTAAGTACTATTACTCCTCCTGTTGTTTTAGAAGCGTTAAGTAGCCAGAGTAACTAGAGTAATCAGATTCATTAGAGAACTCAAAGCATTGTTACCAGCAATTCAGTACATATTCAATCAGGAATCCTAGGAAGATCTATGGCAAATGAAATGAGGCTACCTATCTTTAGGGGAGACGGATCTGAAGATCTTGATCAACACTGGTTTTTATGTGAATTTGTATGGAGTATTAAGCAAGTCAATGACGAAGATGTTAAGAGAGCTCAATTTATTACTACCTTGAGAGACCGTGCACCAAGATGGTACATGAAGTTTGTTAAAGGAGTTTCACAGCCTAAACCACTGAACGAGATCAAGAATGCGTTGAGTGCCGAATTCAAGAAACCCAAGTCGAAGTTACAATGCATTACATAATTGAAAGAAATCAAGCAGAAAGTAGTTGAACCTATTTGGGAGTTTGATCATAGGTTCAAGACCTTAACATGCCGATTCAGTTTTCAAATTCTAGATGAACAGAGCAAGGAATGATTCATTGTTTCGATCTTACTACACATCAGAGTCCCTCTGATGCAGCAGAAGGTTGTTTCCTAGGCTGAGGCACTAGATATTGCCATGAAACTAGAATCAGCCCCTATGGGAGAATCCAGCTCAGGTATGAGTCAAATTTTGAGTCAGCTAACTAGCCTATCTCTGCAAGTCGAAGATATGAAGAAAGACAAGGGAGAAGTAAAATAGAAAACATCTGGTGTATCATATGCAATTCAAAAGGCCATAATAAGGAGCACTATCCACTATTTCGTGAATACTTGGGATCTGGAGCTCCGATTCCTTTGAAGTAGGTCACTCTACCTTGGTGCGAGGTATGTAGAAATAGACATCGTCATGGGGAATTCTATTACATGCAAAAATATGTTCAAACACCTACAAATCTTTATTTCACATTCTATAAATCCTTGGGGCATGATGAGAAGGACTATAGGGCTTATGATCTCTTGCATGAAAGATGAAGAGATACATATATGATTCAAGGAGAGATGCAGCAAGAGGGAAATACTATGCAATTTAACTCCCCACGACAAGGAAACTTCAACCCTCGTGGTGGATTCAAAGGAAGAGGACGAGGAGGAGGCATGGGTCGAAGTTGAGGTCAGATCATTTGTTATAACTCCGCACAACCAGGTCACTTGGCAAGGGACTGTTAGAACCCTTGTACCACTTGTAGCTATTGCAACTCATTTGAACACATTATTGAAGAGTGTCTTGTGTTGTTAGCCAAACTTCAGGAAAGATGAGGAGGAAACCAACAAGTACAAGTGATCTCAGTATAACCTTGCGGAGAGGACCCTAGAGTCGTTGTTACCACTAGAGGAGGCGTTGTTACAGGAGAATATAGAGTGGCCCCAAGAAAGACTACAAAAGAATTAGGAGTTAGAAGAGTTGCAGAAAAGAAACAAGTGTTTGACCCAAGGAAAGAAAAGCATATATTTGAGGAGGCAAGAAAATAATTTGGAAGAGATCAAGCTTCTTCACCTAAGACTCAACCAGAAGTAAGAGAATGTGGAATGCCTCTAGCATTTGATCAATCTACTTCGACTAGAGAAGGAAAAGAGGTAAGCAAGCTTATGGAATTCTTATGTACTTGCATTAACTTGATTAAGGATGAAAGAGTTGTACAAGAGCTACAGAATTTGTTCAAGCAGTATGAGATAGGTAGGATAGACCCCCTACTGAATAAATCAGTGTATCAAGTATCTAGAAAGAGAAGGACAAATAAGGAACTACACCTTAATGCTCATATTGGAGATTATGATATAGATTATGTGGTCCTTGACATAGGATCAGAAGTCAATGTTATGACGAAGCAGACCTGGGCACTGATGGGAAAACCTAGGCTAATTTATTCGCCTATCAGGGTCAGGATAGCTAATCTGCAGGTAGTAAGCCCCTTTGGAAGGCTGGAGCATGTCCCTGTGGACATCAATGAGGTAAGGACATTTGCAGACTTCGAGGTGATTGAGATAGTTGAAGAAAGTTGTCCTTATCCTGCACTGTTAGGAATTGACTGGGCTTTCAATAATTCTGCTGTTGTTGACTTAAAGAAAAGAAGAATGACATTTGAAGGTGATGGAGTTAGGGTCATTGCACCTCTGGATCCCGATCAAGGTCGCAAATACACAGAGCCCATCAGTGAATAAGACCGTGCATACGAGATAGAGAATATATATAAATTGACTACAAGACAACATGATTACATTAATCCTACAGCCGATGGGAATTTAAGTTGGCGAAGTGACAACGCATGTTCATCATATTCAGAAGAAGCACTAGAGAACTGGTAGAGAAAAATATATAAAGTTTCTATGTGGAGATGTGCTAGATTGACCAGGGAAGTTCGTTGGATTGGCACAAAAGTAAGTAATTTTCCCACATTTGATGGTTTAAACCATTTAGAAACTTTCTTATTGGAATTTGAAGAAATTGTACTAGTACAATAGAGGTTGTTGGCACTGGATGAGGCCTTGAAAGCAACGCCAGTGAAATGGTGGGGAACGCACAAGAAGAACATCGTGGACTGGGTGCAATGTCGCATTTTGATGACAGTGCACTTTTCAGAACAAATAGAAGAGTGTGAGGTTAGATACACAGGTCAAAGCTATCCAAAAGACCATGTGCGAAGTTGTGAGGAATCCTGGAGTAGTATTCCTCAAAATCAGTGGGTGCACAAATTCATTAACACTTTGGACACAACTCCTATCAATTGGTATCTTCAAGCAGAACTGTGCCTCACCACTGCAAATTGGTACGGTATGACTCAGAACTTTGTAGCTACATTTTTTTTTTAAAGTCAGTACCCTACAGTAGATCAAGATTTACAAGTTGTCTGATAGAAAGTATTTGAGGAGGCACCTACCCTCCCTCTGGAGAAAGACAAGGATGAATGGACTGCACCTCTTCAAAAATTGCAAGGTTGTTACAATATCAATGTTGATGAAGACGATGATCCTAGGAAGGTGAACATCGCAATAACAGAAGGACAGAGAGACATAGAAAGACCGGGAGTCAAACTACCTTTCATTGGACAGCCAATTAAAATCAATAAAGTTAACATTGGAACAGAGAAAGCACCTAAGCTCGCAAACGTTGGAGATTACTGGGATGATGCTACCATTGATAAGATCAAAAAATTACTACATGAATATCAGGACTTGTTTCCAACCAAGCTCACTGACATGAAGGGCATAAAAGGGCCCATGGGAGAAATGAAGATTCTCTTGAAACCAGATGCAAGGTCAGTCAAGCAGAGACCCTACAGAATGAATCCCAAATATAAACAAAAAGTCAAGATTGAATTAGACATAATGTTGGAAGCAGGGATCATAGAACCTATTGAAGAGTCAGAATGGATTAGCCCTATGGTGGTTTAGAATAAGAAAACAGGAGAGATCAGAATCTGTGTAGACTTGAGGAAACTGAATGGTGCATGTTTACATGATCCATTCCCTACATTGTTTACTGGCGAAGTATTAGATAATGTGAGAGGACAGGAGGTTTACTCCTTCACAGATGGATTTTCAGGTTATCACCATATCAAGATTGCCAAGGAAGATCCCCATAAGACCACATTTGCAACAGAATGGGGATCCTACCAATACATACTGATGCCTTTTGGATTGAATAATGTACCAACCATATTTTCGAGAGTGGTGGTCGAAGTATTCAAGGACTTTCTACATAAATTTCTGGAAGCATATTTTGATGATTGGATTGTTTTTAGCTTATTGCAAAATCATATTGAATGTTTAATACTAATGTTGGATAAGTGCAGGCAGTGTCAGATTGCCCTGAACCTGAAGAAGTGCATCTTATTTTCACACTTTGGAGTGTTGCTAGGCCATATTGTGTGTAAAAAGGGGTTGTTGGTAGATCCATCCAAGGTTGTCAATATTGTGGACTTACCCCCTCCTACTTCAGTAAGACAGTTGCGCACTATGCTGGGACATACTGGATACTATAGAAATTTCATTAAGGGCTATGCACAAATTACAACACCCATGGAGAATCTTTTGAAGAAATATTGTCAGTTTCAATGGACAAAAGAATGCTAGCGGAGCTTCGACACACTGAAACAGAAAATGGTCACTGCGCCTATTCTGGTTTTCCCAGATTGGAGTAAGGAATTCCATGTACATGTCGATGCATCCTCTATTGCATTGGGAGCAGTGTTATCACAACCAAGAGTAGTAGATATTGACCATGTGTTAGTCTTTGCTAGCAGGAAGTTATTTACAGCTGAGATAAATTACACTACCACCGAGAGAGAAGGTTTGGCCATGGTATATTCACTGAAAAAGTTTCATCACTACTTGTTGGGAGGACACTTTAATATGTTCACTGATCAGTTTGCATTGAAATACTTAGTCAACAATCTAGTGTTGGGGGGAAGGATATGCAGATGGATTCTATTATTTCAGGAATATGATTTTGAAATTGTGGTCAAGCTAGGGAGAATGATCAAGGGACCTGACCACTTTTCCAGGTTAGAACATGGAGAGGAACCTACTAGTTTGGAGGATACACTACTGGATGCACAGTTGTTTTCCACTAGAAAGTTTGATGATCACTTTGCCGAGATATTCCAGTTCCTATCAACAGGAATGACACCTCGTGACACACGGTCATCCATAAGAAACAGTTGGTAGTTCGTGCTGCATACTTTTCACTTATAGATGGATAACTATATAAGATGAGACCTGGTGAGATTTTGAGGAGATGTTTTATGGAGGTAGAAATACCACTGATTCTGGTAGAAGCACATGAAGGCATCGCAGGAGGACACTATGCAGGAAAACAAAAAACGAAGAAGATTCTCAAATATGGCCTCTGGTGGCCTACTTTACACAAGGATGCTAAGGAATACTACAGATCATCCGATGTATGCCAAAGAGTTGGGAAATATTCTAGAAAGGATGAGATGCCTTTAGCACCACAAATAACCTTACAGGCATTTTAGAAATGGGCCATTGATTTCGTGGGACCTATAAACCCACCAGGAAAGCGCATAGGAGCAAGATACATAATCACTGAGATGAAATATTTGACCTAATGGGAGAAGCAAGAGTAGTTAAGGACTATAGTGTAACTACAGCTGCATGATTCATATTTGATGATATCATAACCAGGTTTGGATGCCCAAAGATCCTTATGAGTGATCAAGGGGCACATATTATTAATAAAACTATTGAAGCCTTGACTCAAGAAATTGAAGTTCATCACCAAAAGAGCACTCCATACCATCCTCAGGCGAATGGTACAATTGAACCCTTTAATAAAATCTTGGAGACAACACTGATGAATATTTTTAGTGTCAACAGAGATGATTGGGACTTGAGAGTACCAACAGTGTTATGGGCCTATAGAACCACTTGCAAGAAGCTAACAATGCAGACTCCCTTTAAGTTGGTTTATGGTCTATAAGCAGTAGTTCCTATGGAATATTTAGTTCCTATCTTAAGGATTGCAGCATTTACAGACATGGAAGACATTGGCGTTGTTCAAAACAGGTTTTTGCAGTTGGTAGAACTAGAGGAAGACATATTTATTGCAATATTCCATTAGCAGGTATAGAAAGGATGAGAGAAGGCTTACCATGACAGACACATCAAGGGGAAAACCTTTAAGCAAGGAGATATGGTATTGGTATATGACATCAAGTTCATGAAGCATCTAGGGAAGTTTAGGACACATTGCCTAGGGCCATATGAGGTGGCCTACGTTACAGAAGGAGGAGTTGTGCAGTTGAAGACTCTAAATGGAGAATGGAAGGAAGGTTTGGTAAATGGGAGCCGGTTGAAATTGTACTATGACAACCATCTACCTCATATCTCTTAGTAAAAGACGAAGGAGAAGGGTCTAGGTACCAGGTACAGTTGAAAATGGGTACCATACATAGAAAAGACAGTCTGCACAAGGAAGGGAGAATGGAGCAGGAAGCACAGGCCGCTCTGTGCAGCCTGAATTCGAAGTAAAACAGAAGGTTCAATGTTTCATTACCTAAGGATGAGTCACAGGTGAGTGTTGGGGGCCTTTTGGCCTTTGTTTATGGATTAAGGAATAAATCCAAGAAAAAGGAAAAGAAAAGGCAAAGTACAAACTGCGTGGAAGGCACATTGACTGAGATTGGGTCGAAGTGGTCAAAGAAGAAGAAAAGAAGGAGAGAAGTAAGGGAAAACAAGTTGTTGGACGAGGAGAACAGATAAGCAAGGAGGATGGATTGTGGACAACTCAACAAGCGGGAAAAATCCACCAATAGATTCTTTGGAGCACTTCGCGGGAAATATGGAAAGACAGGCTGGCGAAGCCTAGAAAAGTGGGTCAAGTTGACCTAGGGTTTTAGACACCTAGGTTTTTGGTATTTAGGATTTTGACACCTAGGTTTTGACCTAAGAATGTTCGAGAGATATTGTAATGTATAAATAAAGGTCTAGAGGACCTCGGATGGGTTGTTGTTGTTGTTGTTGTTGTTTTTGTGATTGTTGTTGTTGGGGGTTCGTTATTGGTTGTTTTCATTGTGGATTGAGAGAGAGAGACTATTGTTGTAAGAGAGAGAGGTGTTGTGAGAGAGAGCACTCTGGTATTATAAGATCTCCAGCTGGGTGCGAACATCAACCCTGCAGCTGTGTGCGCAGGGAGGGGAGAGAAAGAGAGAGAGATCTACAAGCTAAGAGCGCATATAGAACTATATGTTTTCCTATAATATCAAGAAACACAGTTCTGTGGACGTAGCCCTAGGGAGAGGGTGAACCATGTATATCTTGTTGTTCTGTGTGATTGATGTTGTGTTCTTTTACCTTTTGTTCTTTTTTTATTGCATCATTGTGTTAGATCTGAGATATAACTCTGTGAAGTAGGTTTAAGCTTGGTAAGAATAACTAGAACTTTTGGTATTGTTGCCTTGGGTCCACTTTTCATTTCCTCTGGTTGTAGACACTTGTGTCCTGCAACCCCCTATTTCTACTTCGAGTGAGGCTGCATCTGCTTTGCAGGTGTTGCAGAAAGGGTCAGTAGTTAGGGCTTGTTTGTGCGTTGTTAGCATTGAACCCTGGGTTTGCCCCTGTGCCAACAATCAATATCCACTTGCTATGTAGTTTTGAATGTTTTGTTTTAAATTTGATGCCTATACACTAATTGAACGTAGCTTCAAAATCGATGAGCTATATATTACTCCATGCATCACCTTGAAACTTAGCATTAAATGTTTTACTTCAAATTTGATGGCTACTTCACATAACTTTAAATATGATAGACATATACATCATTTCACTCAACATTCAATGTTAGTATAAGTAAATGATCCACTCAACATTCAATGTTACTTAGTAATCTAGTAGGGTAATTATTATCGGTAATGTTAGGTCATATTTCTTTTTAGTTGTTATGTATTTTATTTTATTTTTCATTTTCAACAAGAGAAATCTACAATATTCAAAACTATTGGCTTAGCCTTTGTTGATACAATCTCAAGGCCTTGGCATGGAGCAACATTATTATGTGTAAATAAAATTTAGCCACTAAAAATAACTAGTTGGTGGCTCCTAAGGTAACATATTTTATCTCTTGACTTGATTTTGTCTTGATACCTTATGGATGAACCCATGTTAATTAAAAGTAGTGTTAAGTCATATTTCAGGACCAAAATGTGGTTTCAACCTAAATAATGTGTAAAAAAAGCTAATATCTTGTACTCTCGTAGCAAAAGCTATAATAATAAGATCATGTTCTGTAGCATTTAACCTCTTGCCATCGAAAACTTACATTTTCTTTTTCATTTTTTATTTCAGAAAAAGAATTAACAAAAAAAAGGTAAGTGTGGTACTAAGTTTCCAATAATAAGGAAGGGGCAAATATTAAACTCTATTTTTTTATATTAAAAAATGTTTTCATTTCATAATTTTTTTTACTCTTTCAACTCTATTTTTTGAACGATAAAAAATATATAAATGGTGACAATTTTAATGGTGTATATGAAACACAACATTTAATGGGGAAAGTGAGTATCATTGGTCTATGCCTACAGTGTTATGGATGGAGTCACATCAAGAAAATAGAATAAACTAGATTTTTGTGTTTGTACCAATTACAATGATTCCTCATAAGTGGATGACATTGTTAATGGTGGAGCCACTATTTGTAGATGAAATACTTAATGGGGTAAGTGGGTGGATACTTTAAGGCCATTGTCTTTTAAGTGATATTTTTTTTTTGTTTCACTCAAGTTCATTTTGTTGGTGTTGTTTTGTTTGGAATTGGTGGACTTGATGGGTTTCTATGCTTGGAGGCTTCATTAATGGTGCAATGGGGTAGTTTTGTGGATAATCAAGGATGTAACGACCCTAAATTGATAAATGGTTAAAGATTATTAAGTAAGATTTAATTAAGGGATAATTGCAGTTAACAAAATAATAAATTAACTGCTAACCACATTTAATGACCTGAGAATTACAATTTAAAAGATCAATGAAAATGTTATAAAATGGTGGCGTATGCAGGGTGAGGTGCCCAGAAATCCCGAGATGATAAAAATATTAATGGAGGGACGAAGGACGGAGGACGGGGGTGGTTGTGGAGTAATTGCGTGAGTCGGCAGGGAGGAATAAGGGACGGGAAGAGGAGGATGTGCACACCATTCGGCGGGGATGGATGCTGCGAACTGTATTGCTGAGCCGGTGGTATTGGACGAGAACCATTGCATTTTATGGAGAGCAAAATTTATGTGCACTGTGGTATTTGTTGTGCACTGTGGTATTGGCTGTGAGCCTGTGATATTTTGTGGACTGTTGGCTTGCTGTGAGCAAGGAAAAGAGTGTTCTGGACTGTGACTTTTTGATCAGGGGAGGCACTGAGTTGCTGGAGGTTTTGGGCACGAAGGGCCAAGATATCCGTAGATATCCTGGAGCTAGGTAGTTTTCCTAGTTGGCAGGGAGGATAGTAGTTTTGGGCAGTTATTTGCTTGTTTGTGGAAGGGCTGATCTGTGTAGCAGAAGACAGCAGGAAACCAACAGAAATTAGCATCAGAACCAGGTATTTGTTAAGTTATGCACTTATTTCATTCTACCAGAAAATTATTATCCTGTGATAAATCTAAGTTAATGTAATTGTTGTTGGAAAAATCAATATAATGCTGTGAAATTGTTGTCTCAGTTTATGAAATTAAATGTCTTATGAAATTATTATGTTTAGAATTATATGGGCATTACATATGGTATCAGAGCGTCTTAGTTCGAAATCTAGGGCCTAAGGGCCGAAACCTGGAGTGTTAACTCCAACCACGCTTAACCTGTAAGAGATACACGTTTAGTTTGACTAAATGGGACTGATACATGATACAGTATGGTATCCAAGCTATTGAGCACGGAAAAGAGAAGTCATAACTTAAATTTTATTTGAGCAATGTTGTTAATGAAGTTTCGGGTAGAATAGACACCTGAAACCGATGAAAATGTCGAGGGAAGCTTCTCTGGAAGGCTTGAAACTGGTAAGATTCAATAATTACACGAACCATACTAAATAAAATGCAAAAGATGTTTGCTAGACCTTGAGAAGGCCTACTTCATCTCGAACTTACCTAAATGAGGAACTGCCGATGCGCAGTCAGAAAAAGAAATTTAGCAGACTTGTACCGCACAGGAATAGTGTGAACTATTTGCCTATATTAAGCCTCAATGATTGTAATAATGTAAAAATTTCAAGAACCATAGACCCATATAAAATTTCAAACATGCCAATGAAAGAAATTTTTACATTACGTAATGTTTCATGCAAATTAATCATTATCTCAAAGAAGAGTTGTCTATTACACGGGAGAACGGATCTGCGCCGTCAAATCTCGGACGAAATCCCGTCAGCCGTTAGATCTAGAAAAGTTGTGTGGGGTTTAAGCCCTAGTGCGCATAGGAGGAGTCATCGGGAAATCTGAGTCATCGGGGTTTTGTGAAGTTAGAAAATCGAGACCTTGTGGTTCTCGAAATCCCGAGAACGGATCCTAGCCGTTGATCTCGGCAGGACACGTGTCAGCATTTTGGGAGGCGTCGGAATTTTACCATCAGAGATTTGGGGAGTATAGAACCGTTGCAACACGAAATCGTGATACGCGATTTCCCGATCAGATCTGGACCGTCCATTGTGCAGGACGCGTGTCAGGAGATCCCATAGAGTCGTGGATCGGGAAATCGGGGTCTCCGGAGACAAGAGACTCAGGTATGTTGAAATCGCGATACGCGATTTCCCGATCAGATCTGGACCATCCATTGTGCAGGACGCGTGTTAGAGGATCCCGTAGAGTCGTGGATCGGGAAATCGGGGTTTTCGAAGATAAGGAAATTGCGTCGCTGAGAATCGCGATCTGCGATATCCCGACGGTGACGTAAGCATGGTGGGACCACTAGAGTCAGAGTGGAGGATAGGTGTCCATCATCTGGGAAGAGTCGGGAAATCCGTTGGGAAAATCCCGGTACAATCACAGTCGTCCATCTATGAGACAAGTGGCAATCATCGAAAACCATCGGCTTTTGACCCCATCGGGAAATCGGGAATTCTGGAGACATGATGTTAAGCACTTTGAATTCGCGATCCGCGAAATCCCGATGAGTGGGGGGCTAGCTGTCATCACGGTAGCGAAGGAGGAAAGAGGCGTAGTGGAGGCCAGCTGTCAGCCAACCGGGAAGTCGGGATATCAGGGTTTTCGATGACATAGATTGCTCACAGGATGGAGTCGCGATCTGCGATTTCCCGACGAGATCCGAACCGTTAACTTCGAGGACGTGTGTCGAAGGATCCCGAGGAGTCGGGGTTCGGCATATCAGAGTTTCCAGGGTTGTGAAACTCGTGCACAATGGAATCGCGATACGCGATTTTTCGATACAATATGAACTGTCCATCTGTGGGACAGGTGGCAACCATCAGGGACCATCGGCGTTTGGGTCCCATCGGAAAATCGGGAATTTCGAAGACATAGGCACAATGGTATTGAAAACCCCAAAACAGTGAAGGGTAATCAGGACCGTCCATTAATGAGGGACGCATGTCCATGGATCCAAAAGAGTCGGGGTTCGAGATTTGGAAGAATCCACGGTGGACAGGTGGCATCGGGTATCGGGATATCGCTAGTTTCGTGGACAAGGTGTCCATGCACTACGAAATCGCGAACCCTGAAAGATGACGCAGTTAACTTAACTCTTAACCCTTGATTAAAAGAATTAATTAATGACGGTTTAATTGAGATCTAAATTTATCAGGGATCGGGGAATCGGGAATCCTAAGGACGTGTGCGCGTTGACATCACAAACGTCGAAACCCCGAATCCCGATAGGGTGACACAAAGCCGCAGACACGAAGGCAAGTCATATAGACCAAGGTATAGCCAGTAGGGGCTAGCCCATAGAGACGAAGCTCATCGGAAAATCGAGAATCGGGAGACTGTGAGAACAAGGGTTCATGACAACGAAAGTCGCGAAACCCCGAATCCCGATAGGGATTAGGACTACGGTCACATAGGTGCAGGTCACATGGATCTCGGTGTAGCCGAAAAGGCTGACACGTAAGGAAGAGGCACATCGGGTATCGGGATATCGACAATTCCATAGGCACGGGATTCATGCAAGTCGATAGCACGATATCCGAAATCCCGATAAGGAATAAAGTTGCGGTCACAAGGCAAGGTCATGTGAATCACAAGCATAGCTTAGGGGTTAAAGTGCTAGTAACATATCGGAGATTGGGAATCCGTGAGGGCAGGAGACTCTCGGCATTGGGCATAAAGAAACCCCGAAACCCAAAATTTAAGTGGGAATTTTGCAGAATAGGAGCCAAGGGCCGTGAGCAATACTGAAGACAAAGTTTATGCATCTAACTACATACATACGCAAAGACGAATAAAATTATAAATATAAATGAATAAAATTAAAAGCAGAAACCCCGAACTCCGATATAGAGTTGGAAATAAGCCACGATAGGTACAGGGGTTGTGATGAGGGAAGACAAGGCTCGTGGATTGGGGCATTCAACTGTGAATTTCAACTATGTTATTAAAATGTAAGGTTAGCCTACCTTAAAGTTCGAAGTTGACCAAGCTTAGATGCTTAATCCTAACCCAAAACCGAGCCAATTTCCCCGATGGAGTAATGTCTGTTTACAGACAAGTAAAGAAAACTTACCCCTAACCATGTTTCTAAGTTGAGTAGCACCAATTTGAAATGTCCTGGAACTCACCCTAATAGCTTTGGGTGATGCAGGTTAAGTCATACCGGATGGCCAGGACTCGAAGAGGTCGAGGACGGGGAGCATCGTCACGGGCACCACCCGTGTCACCAATGCCATCACCACCACCACCACCACCACCGCCCGAACTAGCTCTCATACTACGCTCGTTAGAAGCTATTAACGAGACTTTAAAAGGGTGCCAACCAGCAGGGAACGAAGTGGAACCCCCACCATCTGGAACGGGTAATCCAGAAGCATCAAGGGATTCAGGGGGAGGACTTCCACCTGAAGACATCACTCGAGAGTTGCAGAAAATCAAACTTCCGGAGTTTGCCGGGGGTCATGCCAGTGAACGCGCGGAAGCATGGTTGGAAGGCATGACAAGGTGTTTTGCCTTAAGGGACTACGCATCCAATTCAAAGGCAAAGATTGCAATTTTCCAGTTAAGAGATAGCGCCTTGAACTGGTGGGGCAACTTAGAAAGACAACTACACCTTACCCCAGACACGGTATCTGGGGAACTTTTCGAGGAGAGGTTCTGAAGGAAGTATCTACCAGCATACTATGAGGAACAACAAGTAGGGGCATTTCATGCCTTAGCACAAGGAAATAGGACTGTGGAAGAATATGAGATCAGGTTTATGGAACTGGTTAAATACATTTCATATTTGGACACTGACCAATGACAAGCAGAGCGCTTCGTTTATGGATTGAACCCAAAGATAAGAGCTATGGTGCGAATGTGGAAACCGTCTTCAGTGGCGGAGGCGGTAGAAAGTGTGTGTTACGCGGAAGAACATATAAACCTAATAGGGGGTACAAGATCGTCATTTCCACATCGCCCTGGGTTCGTAGCAAAGACCCCGAGGACATTTACTAGGGGAGGGGGCTCAAGGCCACCACCTTATGGTAACAGAAATGTGCCAAGGACAATAGCTGCAGGGATTTCAATGGCAGCTAGTGCAACATCTCGTTCATCGCCAATGGTGCAGACAGGTCCACGGCCATCTCGAGGAACAACTAGTAGGGGCAGAAGTTCTAGGGGAAGGAACTCATTTCTAGGACAGACACGTAGCAATGCACCGGTTCCACCTGGTGTCACCTGTTGGGGGTGTGGGGGACCCCATTACCAGCGTGACTGCCCAGAGTTTCAACAGGGGTTCGTGCATAATGAAAGGAAGGCACCGATGGGGAAAGCAAGTAGTAGCCACCACATTTAAGCAGCGGTCGATAACCGCCAGGCTGAACATCAATCCACCATAGTGGAGTCGTCAGGTACGCTAAATCAGGTTAATGTTAAGATTTTGTTTGATTCTGGTGCAACAGATAGTTTCATTTCACCGTCTGCATTAGAAAAGAGTGGGCTGGCAGCCTATGAGCACGATGACTTTAAGCAAGTCGAGATGGCTTCGGGGAAGAAACAAGTTGTAGGACCTAGTGTCGATAATTGTATAGTAGACCTAGGAGTGTGCACTACCAAGTTGAAGGTATACGTCACTGCTCTTGGAGAATATGACTTAATCGTTGGAATGGATTGGTTAGCAGCTCATCGAGCTTTGATAGATTGCTTCGCAAAGAAGGTGCTTTGTGTCAATGATGAAGGAAAACCGATAGAGATTCAGGGTGTACAAAGAAAAGTGTCATTACGCTTTATATCAACTATGAAGATCAAGCGATGCTTGAGACAAGGGTGTCGACTTCATGTAGTGGAGGCAGTGAAAGAAAGGAAGGGACCCTCATTGAATCAGTACTCGGTATTGTCAGAATTTCAGGATGTTTTTCCAGACGAATTATCAGGATTACCTCCTGAGAGGGAGCTTGATTTTACCATTGAGCTAAAACCCGGTGCAGAACCAATATCCAAGACTCCGTATCGAACGAAAGCGCCAGAACTTTGTGAATTGAAAATGCAGTTGAAGGAGTTACTAGATTCAGGGCTAGTAAGGCCCAGTGTCTCACCTTAGGGCACACCGGTAATTTTTGTAAAGAAGAAGGATGGATCCTTACGACTGTGTATAGACTACAGGGACTTGAACCGTGCTACAGTGAAGAATAGGTACCCAATGCCGCGAATAGATGACCTCTTCGATCAGATGAAGGGAGCGGCAGTATTCTCAAAGATCGATTTGCGATTTGGGTATCATCAGTTAAGGATTAAGGAAAGTGATATCCCAAAAACTGCCTTTCGAACTCGGTTCGGACATTACGAGTTTGTTGTAGTACCTTTCGGATTGACTAATGCGCCAGCAGTGTTCATGAGTCTCATGAACGGCATATTCCGGAAGTACTTAGATCGATTTGTACAAGTTTTTCTAGATGACATTCTCATCTATTCCAGGAATGAAAGAGAACATGAGGAACACTTGTGAATAGTGTTGTCTTGCCTTAGGAAGAACAAATTGTATGGAAAGTTGTCGAAGTGTTCCTTCTTCTAGAAAGAAATCCACTGTTTAGGTCATATCATTTCAGGCGAAGGAATCTCGGTGGACCCAGAAAAGGTAAAGGCCATTCTGGAATGGCCAGTGCCGAAAAATGAACATGAGGTGAAAAGCTTCATGGGGCTAGTGGGTTATTACCAGAGATTTGTGGAAGGATTCTCAAAAATAGCGAAACCCATCACCACGTTGCAATGCAAAGGAGTCAAGTATGAATGGACAGAAGAATGTAATAGTGCATTCATTGAGCTTAAGAGGTTACTAACTAGTGTGCCAATTCTACGAGTGCCAGATATGGAAAAGGACTTCATGGTCTGCACGGATGCCTCGAAACAAGGGTTGGGGGCCGTGCTAATGCAGGATGGAGGAGTGATAGCTTA
>ML783120.1:333803-348071 GCA_009831015.1 Picea engelmannii | reverse complement strand
TTAGGAGGGGTGGAGGCTTTTCCCACCGTGTATCCTCCATTATAGGGTGTTGACCCTGGTTCTGTTAGGAGGGGTGGAGGATTTTCCCACTGTGTATCCTCCATTATAGGGTGTTGACCCTGGTTCTGTTAGGAGGGGTGGAGGCTTTTCCCACCGTGTATCCTCCATTATAGGGTGTTGACCCTGGTACTGCTAGGAGGGGTGGAGGTGTTTCCCACCGTGTATCCTCTGAAACCTAAAGTCCTAGGAGGACGGTGTTGGTTCACGCTCCCCAAGACATGTGATGAGGACTGTCAGTTGCCTGCTAGGGAAGCTTGGTCGAGATAGCGGCACTTCCACTTACGGGTTCTATTTGGAGTTAGGCCAATATAGTTGGCGCTCCAAGATAGTCTAGCAAAGGACGGATAGGAAGGGAGACGGAAGTAGGTTAGGAAGGAAGGATGAGTAGAGTAGTTGAGACATATGGAGATCTGTATTGTGGTGGAACTTGATGTCGTCCCTTCAGAAAAAAAAAAAAAAATAAAATAAAATAAAAAAAATGTGTATATATGAATACTCTTTATTATGTAATTAAACCACAGTTGTTTGAAATAAATTACTGAACTGGACAATTGTAATAAAAGGATTTCTCACACGGATAATTGATTTTTGTCTTTTATAAAAGACTAGCCTTGCTGACTAGATTGAATGCATACATAAATTATTAAAGAATGACAGTTTGATTATTAGTACATGCACGAGGTTTGCATGTACTAGCTACACATGCATTCCTTGTACATATACATTAGTATGTATGGACTTCTTGACTTACTTACTGATATTGCCGGTTACTTGTTGTGAATGTATGAACCATGCTCTTTTCCTCTGTACCATCTGATACCTTAACTTCGGGACAAAGTTTCATGAAGGGTGGGAGTATGTAACGACCCTAAATTGATAAATGGTTAAAGATTATTAAGTAAGATTTAATTAAGGGATAATTGCAGTTAACAAAATAATAAATTAATTGTTGACCACATTTAATGACCTGAGAATTACAATTTAAAAGATCAATGAAAATGTTATAAAATGGTGGCGTATGCAGGGTGAGGAGCCCAGAAATCCCGAGATGATAAAAATATTAATGGAGGGATGAAGGACGGAGGACGGGGGTGGTTGTGGAGTAATTGCGTGAGTCGGAAGGGAGGAATAAGGGATGGGAAGAGGGGGATGTGCGCACCATTCGGCGGGGATGGATGTTGCGAACTGTATTGCTGAGCCGGTGGTATTGGCCAAGAACCATTGCATTTTTTGGAGAGCAGAATTTATGTGCACTGTGGTATTTGTTGTGCACTGTGGTATTTGCTGTGCACTGTGGTATTGGTTGTGAGCCTGTGATATTTTGTAGACTGTTGGCTTGCTGTGAGCAAGGAACATAGTGTTCTGGACTGTGACTTTTGATCAGGGGAGGCACCGAGTTGCTGGAGGTTTTGGGCACAGAGGGCCAGGATATCCATAGATATCCTGGAGCTAGGTAGTTTTCCTAGTTGGCAGGGAGGACAGTAGTTTTGGGCAGTTATTTGCTTGTTTGTGGCAGGGATGATCTGTGTAGTGGCAGGTAGCAGGAAACCAACAGAAATTAGCATCAGAACCAGGTATTTTTTAAGCTATGCACTTATTTCATTCTACCAGAAAATTATTATCCTGTGATAAATCTAAGTTACTATAATTGTTGTTGGAAAAATCAATATCATGCTATGAAATTGTTGTCTCAGTTTATGAAATTAAATGGCTTATGAAATTATGATGTTTAGAATTATATGGGCATTACAAAGGACTCTTTTATCTCTTTTATTTTGAATATCATTTTACTATCCTCAATTTCTCATTTCATTTGACTTGTTTGTTTCGTTGGCATTATCATGTTTAGAGTTGGTGGACCTAGTTGGTTTCTTCTCTTAGAGGCTTTGTTAAATATGAATCAAGTAAGGTAGTTTGATGGATACTGGAAGGGCATCTTCCTTTTCATGATTTTATCATTTTTAATGATGGACTGATTCTAAGCAAATACAATTTGTCTAAGTGTTCAAGTTTTTTTTGTTTCATTAAAAATCATTTGGAAGGGAATCTTTATATTCATGATTTTATCATTCTTAATAATGAATTGATTCTAAATAAATGCAGTTTGTCTAAATGTTTAAGTTTTTTTGTTTCATTATAAATCACTTGGTAACTAATTTCTTATTTCATTAGATAATTTGACATTAGATTTTTGTTAAAACAGATCAACCAAAGTAAGGGTATTCAATTTTTATTTCTCAATCTTAAGATTTTGAATTTTCTTATTATGTCTTTCTTTGAATTAGGTAACCATAACATAATTTGATTAGAAATCACCATTTCCATTAAATATGGGGCTAGAAATTACTATCACAATAAAAAAAAATGTGATAGAAGATTTAGAAGATATAATTAAGGTAAATGTGGTTGATATCTTTTATACTTTGTTATCAACTTAAATTTACTCATTATGTTTTTCTTTGAATTAGATAACTCAAACATATTTTTTATAGAAATTGCCCTTGCCCTCATCTAATAATATACTTATTAAAAATTTGAAACTTTGTCAGTAATATACTTATTAAAAACTACCATAATATTTATGAAAATTCAACTTAAATAAGATAATGCTCTTCCTCTCAGTTATCTAAACTCAATTATCCAGAGTTTGACACTTTAGTTTGTTCCAAGTGGAATGGAGTGTTGGGAGGGAAGACTCTAAGTCTGATGGATGCTCTAGGCCAGAAGCTAAATATACTTAAGGTATTGGTTTACAACTGGGAGAAAAAAAGAAAGAGGGAGGCAAAAGCAAAATTGACTAGACTAATCTTGAAAGTGAGCTAGAATCTTTATATTCCAATCATCCTTAAGGGTTTGAGAAGGAGGAGGAAAAAGTGTTTTTAGCAGAAAAAGAACAAAGGAATATGTACTTGTTGAGACAGGAAGAGGAAAAATGGAGGCAAAAAAGAAGAATTAATTGGTTGGCCTTGGGTGATTTGAATACTAAGTTCTTTCACACATATGAAAATGCCAAGAAATAGAATAACACCATTTGGGGGATTACTAAGGAAGAGGGTCAAGATATCTCTAGTGATCAAGAGCTACAATTATAAGTAGTTGATTTTTTTCCAGAACATGTACAAGGCACAATCTAATATGGCCATTAGTGATCAAATATAAGTATTAAATAATTACCCAAGGATGTTCTCAGTGGAAGACAACCTTAGATTGTTTGAACCAGTCACAACAAGTGAAATTATGAAAATTCTTAAAGGTTTTAAAGCATCAAAAATTCCTTGCCCAGATGGTTGGACAGTGGAATTTTTCTTGGCTTTTTATGATTTAGTGGGGGATGAGATTGTAGAGATGGTGGAAGAGTCCAGAAAGAAAGGAAGGGTGTCTGGAGCATTGAATGCTACCTTTCTTTCTCTTATTCCAAAGAGTGAGAATCCTGGTTCTTTCGGTGATTTTAGACCTATAGCTTTATGCAATCTAGTTTATAAGATTATTACCAAAATAATTGTCAAAAGAATAAGCTCCACCTTGTTGTTTGGGGTCTCAAAGGAACAATTTGGTTTTATCAAGGGAAGGAAAATTACTGATGCAATTGGAATAGTGCAGGAAGCTCTGTATAGTATTAAGGTTAAAAATAAAAAAGAATTGGTGTTAAATCTTGATTTGATAAAGGCATATGATAGAGTGGATTGGGGTTTCTTAAGACTGGTGATTTTACAGGTGGGTTTGGGTATTGAAGTAACTGATTGGATCATGGGGTGTGTAAATTCAGCAAATTTTGTTGTGTTGCTAAATGGTCAGCCTACTACGTTCTTTAAAAGTTCAAGGGGATTAAGACAAGGGTACCGTATGTCCCCTTTGTTGTTTCTACTTATTGTTTAAGGGTTAAGTAGAACTATAAAGGAGAAGGTAAGGGAAAAGAAATTGAAATGAATTCCAGTGGCAAGAGGGATTTTTATCACTCACTTAATGTTTGTAGATGATGTTATATTGTTTGGAAATGGGAATATTGATGAGTGGGAAGTCTTTAAGGAGATTCTAGGACTATTCTGCAAAGCAACAGGTATGCCTTTTTGTCCTAGGAAATATTTATTTCTGGAAGTTGGTTGGGCAGAATATGAATTAGCTCTGTCGAAATTGATTTTTCCCTTTGAAGTAAATTCAGTAGATACATGCTTTAAGTATATGGGGTATTTTCTAAAACCTAATTGCTATTTGAAATCTGATTGGCTTTGGATGGTGAAATTTTTTGAAAAAAGGATTGCAAACTGGAGTCATAGATGCTTAAGTTTAGGGGGAAGACTTACTCTGGTCAAAGTTGTACTTGAGAATATCCTTATTTACTGGTTGTCTTTAGCAAAACTACCAAAATTTGTATTAAATATTGTTAGAAGAAGAATGTTTAGTTTCTTATGGACTGGGAAAAAGACAAAAGAAGGGATTCACCTGACAAGTTGGAATAAAATTGCTAAACCTAAGAAGTTAGGTGGGTGGGGTATTAAAAATATCTTTACCTTTGGCTTGAAGCACTAGCAGCAAAATGTTTATGGAGATTTCTTATGGTTTCTAGTCTTTGGCATGAGGTGATACTTAAAAAGTATCTTAGGAAGAAATCTATGGTGGCATGGTTTAGGGAAGGAAGGAAAAATTGGCCTGGCATTTCTAACATTTGGAGAGCACTTACCTCATCCTTATCCATAATAACAGATTGGTTAGTTTGGAAACATCAGAATTGGGGTTGATCCTATGGTTGGGTCACACACTTATTTTAAGTTATCAAGGAATCTTATACTAGATTTAAAGGCTCAAGTTATAGAATTCGTTGCACAAGCATGGATTCAAGGGGTGGCTAACACAAGGCTACCAAGGTGGAAAAAGGTTGGGGATCTAGGCTTGGAAAGAGAACTTATAGAAGAATGGAATAACTATGTCAAAGGTTTAGTGGGTTTGGGATTTGACTTGAATAATGAAAAAGATTCACTAATGTGGTCCTGGGATATTAAAGGTGGATAAGTAACAGGTAAACAGGCCTATGAAGCCCAGCTGGAGGAGGCAATAGTAGTAGAACCAATCTTTTGGTATAGTGATCTTTGGAATTGGAATTTACTTTTAAAAATCAAACTTTTTATGTGGCTATTACTTGAACAGAAAATTATTACCTGGGAGAATTTATACAAAAGAGGTTTCTTAGGGCCAAGTAGATGTGTTTTATGTGGGTTACAGGAGGAGAACTTGAAACATCTTTTTGTGGACTTTATATTCACTAAAAACATTTGGGCTACTTTATTATTGGAATTAAAAATTGAAAGTGTTTGGGAAGGTGAGCAGGTTGATGATTGTTGTGAAAACTGGTTTAAGAAGAGGGAGAATTGTAAAGAGCTACCTGGGTACATTTTCTTAGAGGTGTGGAAACACAAAAATTTGGTTATTTTTGAATATCATCCAATAAATAGAGTTAATGTGTGCAACAAGATACTACAGGATTTGGGTGAAGTTACAGTCACTAAATATTCAAAGGTTAGTAGGATAGAGCGGCCACCTTTACTAGATTGAGATTTGGATGTGGGATTCTTTGATGGTGCCTCACAAGAGAGGGGTACAAAGTGTGGGGCTGGAGCAGTGATAAAATGTCTAGTCATGGGCACTTTCAGGATTAAAATGAATTGTGGCAGTGGTACTAATACCAGATGTGAACTTATTTATTTTTGGTGTTTACTTTATTTTGTTTCTTACAAAAGGATAACAATGTTACATATGGTTGGTGACTCAAAGGTTATTATTGAGTGGTTTTCTAAAAAAAATGATTTACAGGTGGTCTCTCTTATGCCTTGGATGGCAAGAATTAGAGTGTTGAGCGGGAACTTCATACAACTAAGAGCCAAACATATCTATAGAGATTTAAATCAGGAAGCGGATCAACTATCAAAAGCATCATTACTTCTCGATGAGGGTATCTACTTTGCAGGTGTAATATCCCCAAGAACAAGCCCTGTTGTAATCATGTTTATGAATTGTAAATCATGTATTGTAGGTGGGTGAGCTGAGTATTGATAAGTTGGTAGGATTATGTGTTTATTAGGCTAGAGAGCCTAAGTGTTAAGGCCAGGATGCATTTTTTTGTATATGTAAAATGCAGAACATTAATAAAAATATAAACATTGTTGCCTGCAGACCGACCACAAAGAAAGAGTGATGGGGGACTAAGCTTCCACGGGGTGGGTAAAGGAAAAAGGGGCCGGAAGGTTGGAAAGAGAGGCTAAGTGTTGAGCCTAGGGTCCTAAGTCCTTGGGAATAATAATTTATTATTATTCCAAAAGTTATGTGAAATGTATGAGTTTTATCCTAAGTTCCTGAAAAGGGGGAAGGTGTGAAAAAAGGGAATGCATGTTGATGGAGCGCATGCAACCTCATGGGAAACATGTGTCGGTCCAAGCACATGCAATTTAACCCAAAGATTGAGCCATGGAGGGGGTCCGTCCCCCACTCTTGCACCCGTCTGTCTGAACCGTGTTGATATGCGTCTAATCTCAGCGTTTGAGTTTTGTAAGCCTCACGCAGCTATGAAACCCGAAGCCTATACTATCTTCTTGAGAAGCTGATACACCCACTGCCCGAACTATGGATTCATTGTTGACCTCTATGTGAATTGTTGGTCACGCATCCTGCAAATGGATGCTACCTAAACCGTGATGTGTTTTGAGTGTCCTATTGTCGTTTCCTATTTCCACACCCCGTTTTCCTATTGTTGTTGTCACCTGTGAGTTAACCCAAGTTGTTGTCATTGCTGTCATCCTGAACTTGCGAGAATTGAATTGGAAACTGGTCGAAGAACTGGGTTGTCAGGATCATGGTAGAAGAGGTAGGTTGTCAGGCCTGTGAGCAATTTTATCCAGGTGAGAGAGTCTGTTGGGAAGTGGTTTTCTCCCAGAGAGAGTCCAGCACCAGCTACAGAGCTCTGAGACTTCCTGATCCGGTCTGTTGTTGAGGCCCAGAAAGGGAGGTGAAGAACCGATGGACTGTGCTTGTAAAGGTATATACTCCCAGGTGGAACAGGCATGTGGGGAATGAGAGTCCATGAGTAGTGGGCATAAGAAGGCACCTGGGGAGAATCCTTTTGATTTCTCTGTGCAGTTTTCTTGTAACCTCAGCCTAGTCTAGGATTCCCTTACTTTGGGTGGAGCTTAGTCCCAGCTTGGGGGTGACCCATTGTTGAGTGCGATGAGTAGTGTGGTCTAAGTCTGGGAGGTTCGTGGAATGTTTGCACGTGGTTGGTGGAGTTACTACAATTTCAAAGATAAGTATATGTATGTATTTTAATTTCAATTAAAATGTATTTCTATGATGCTTGCAATATTATCATGTATTCCATTGCGATGATATTACTGTTGATTCCATTAATTGTGTATGTTAGCAGTAATTATAGGTTTACTCTGTTAAGCCATTTAAGTTCATTTAAATGCATACTACATAAGTACGAGAATGTTTCGGCGTAGTAGCATTTCCTGGCAAGAGGAGTGATGGTTGGGGATGTTACAATATGGTATTAGATCCCAAGGTTTCAACGCTGAGCCTAGATGGGCCGGATAAGTGATCTTTGGACCCAAGGTTTCGAGAGGAAATTAGGTATGGAGGACTAATTTCGAACCTTAGAATGTTTCTGAGTGCCAAGGGGTTACTTGGTCGTGTTATGAATCTCAGGAGGAGGAGTAGTAGAATAAAACCGTAGTCAACATGGTATTTGACCACAGAGAGAGAGAGAGCTCAACACTTGGGGTGTTGGAGCCATAGGATCTGTTTGGGAAAAGGAGAGTCCTTTATGACTGTCAAATCCAGAGAAGGTGTAGGAAGGTTATCCTGGAAGCCTTTCGGAGTTCGGAAATCAAGAGAAGTGGAATGCGCTGAGGCACAAACCCCCAAAACCTGAAACTCCGAAGTCCCGAGAAGATATACACCATAGATCTGGGGAAAATATCTCATTTGTTGGATCAAGTAGAAGAGCAGAGGGTAATTTCAGGAGTTCGGTTGTCGGGAGAAGTGGGAAGTGCTAATGCACAAGCTCCTGAAGCCCCAAATTGTGAAATCCCAAAGAGCCGAAGTAGCGGATCGGGTTGACGTCACTTGGATGGATGTGGACCCATGGGACGTGTGCCACATGTCAGTGGGCCCTGATGGAAAAGTAGGCGCAATGGGGCTGGAGGGCGACACCTGAGGTAACATGGACCTTATTAAGCACACCACATGTCACCACCCTGGTTGGTGATAGCTGTATTGTGGGCCCGGTGGCTAGAAAGTTCAGAAGTTCGAAAGTCGAGAGTGGGAGAGGGAAGCGAGCGTGAGAGCCTCTAGGACCGAAATCCTGAAACCCCGAAACCCAAAACCCCGAAGTTCTGATTGGAGAACCTTGAGACCTAGTGCTTGGTCACAAACCATGGTCGTGTGGGTTTGGAAATTGAGAGAAAAAGGGCTAAGGCCTAAGTGCACTACAGATCTGAGCAAAGCTTGGAAAATTCATGGAAACTGAACGTTTTCTTAAACCAATTTATTTATGAATGATATGGGATTTGTTAAGGAATAATGACCTGGAAAATTCCATTTATCTACATGTTGTGTTTGCAGAAGTTTAAAGAGTGCCAAAACCGTTTAGAGTTGTCGCAGGGGGGCGAAGAAATGGGGAAAGCACGGAATGCTTCTAGTTCTGAGAATGAATCTAAAGTGATGGATGTCCATTTGGGAGTTGAAGGATCGAACTCCAATGGCCATGGAGAAGAGATAGATAAGGAAGGAAACATGAGGAAGGTCATTGAAGGATTGAAAAAGGATGCCCAAAATTGATGAGAAGATAGCAAAAAGCTCAGAAAATCTCAAGAAAAACAAGGTGAATTTAACATAAAAATGTTAAATAGTTTGGAGAGAATAGAAAAGAAGTTGGATAAGGAGAGTGACTCGAGTAGAACAGGGAGTCACCAGAATTATGAGGGAAGAAGGTCAAGGAGTGTGGGTAGACACCATCATCACTCCCAAGGTCACTCCAATAGAAGGACACATAGTAGTTCCATCCCATCTCCTACTAGAAAGAACAGGAGATCTGGAGTGGATGAACTAAAGGGAGAGATTTACAAGATTAAGCCTCCTATGTTTGATGGAGAACATCAAAAGGACGAAGATGTTGAAACATAGTTTCTTGGTATGAGGAAATACTTCCAACTACAAAATTATTCCTCTCATGCTAAAGGAAGAATTGTGATGTATCAACTGAAATGAAAAGCATCCATGTGGTGGGATCAACTTGTGTAGGTGCATCACATTAGAGAGAAAGATATCACTTGGAAGGAATTCAAGAGGTATTTCGAGAAGAAGTATTTGACTAAGAGATATTAAGACAGAAAGATGAAAGAGTTCTTTGAACTCAAGCTAGGCAGCATGACCATTGATGAGTATGAACGTAGTTTTTTGGAATTGTTGAAGTATGTTTCGTTCATCAAAGAGGATACTGTCAAGATTCAAAGGTATTTGTGTGGACTGTCATCTTCCATTGGGGACAAGATACAGTATGATGAACCTAAGACCATGGAAGAAATGATAAGAAGAACAAAATGATTATATGAACAACAAAGAGAAAATCCTACCTTTAGGAAGTCTTGGGATGACCAGAAGAATTCTAATAAAGAGCAGATGCAGAAGGGAAACAAACCTCCCTTTTTCAGAAACAGTCCTCAAGGACAACCATCGTTTAGAGAGTCGAGAATGGCTGAAGTAGGAGAACAAAGGCCAAGACAAACTCCCATTCAGTGTTGGGGTTGTCAGGGAAACCACAAGTACAGAGATTGTCCCCACAAAACTGGAAAAGTGAGAGCTTTCCATAATGTACAACAGGCTGAAACAGTAGAGGACATGGGCAGTAGAATGCCAAGGATCTATGCAGCCCTGGACAATAAGCAAGCTGAATTTCAATCTCACATGATTGAAGTAGAAGGTATGATTAACAACCAACCATTTACTATTTTAATTGACTCAGGGGCTAGCCATAGTTATGTAGATCCTAGAGTGGTGGAAAGTTTGCATTTGTCGAGAAGCAAACATGAAAAGTCTTGTTTAGTGCAGTTGGCTATAGGAACCAAGAGAAAAGTCACTAAGTTGGTTAAGTCTTGTTTAGTGGATATGAAAGGACTGAGAACAAAGGTTGAATTGAATATTCTACCTTTAGGTTCTTATGACTGTCTAATTGGGATGGACTGATTGGACCAACACCATGCCATATTGGATTGTCATAACAAGGAATTCACTTGCCTGGATGAGGAAGGGAATCGGAAAATATTCCAAGTAATTCCCAGAGGTGTTGCTATTAGATAAATCTCAGCAATGCAGCTAAAGAAGTGCTACAAGAAAGGTTGTAAATTATTTGTCACCCATGTGGAGGAAACACCTAAGGATAAGGTGTCAAGTATTGGAGATCATGAGGTGCTAAAAGAGTTTGAATATGTATTCTAGGAGGTACCAGGATTACAACCGAAGAGAGATTTTGATTTCTCTATAAATTTGATGGCTGGAGAAACTCCAGTGTCGAAAGCTCCTTACAGAATGAGTACCCCAGAGCGGAAAGAGCTACAATTGCAGCTTGAAGAGATTCTGAAGAAGGTGTATATACACCCAAGTGTGTCACCTTGGTGTGCCTCGGTCCTGTTCATGAAGAAGAAGGATGGAACGTTGATATTGTGTATCGATTTCAAACAATTGAAAAAAGTAACTGTAAAGAACAAGTATCCTTTGTCGAGGATTGATGACCTCTTCGATTAGTTGAAGGATGTGAAGATATTCTCGAAGATAGACCTCATGTCGGGATATCACCAGGTAAGGATAAAGGATGAAGACATCAGCAAGACCACCTTTAGAACAAGGTATGGTCATTATGAATTCACAGTGGTGCCTTTTGCGTTGTCGAATGCACCCGTTGTTTTTATGTGTTTGATGAATGGTGTATTCAAGGATTATCTAGACAATTTTTTCATAGTCTTCCTGGATGACATTCTAGTGTATTCCAAGTCGGAGGAAGAGAATGAACAACATATGAGGATGGTGTTGCAGATTCTAAGAGATCACCAACTATATGCCAATTTGATAAAATGCTCGTTTTACCAAGAACATATCCATTACTTGGGACATATTATTTCAAAGGATGGGATAGTTGTAGATCCTGATAAGATTGAGGCCATCAGAGAATGGTCAGCGCCAAAGAACATGATGGAAGTTATCTCATTCATGGGATTAGTTGGTTATTTGATGCAGGACCATCATAAGCAGCCAGCCAAGCGAGCATGAAGGCAGAAGACAGCTGGAAAGTGCAACAGGCATTTTACATGTTTTGGAAATGTTTTTGAAGCATTAATGAAATCGTTAAAGGGAAGTGTACTTGCGTATTGTAAACAGATCATGAGAGATTCTCTCTCATCTGCAGGAGGTAGAGGCATTTATTCATAGTGAATGAAAGTAGGTAGATTTAAATTCCAGATTAGACAGTTTTAGGAATATGAGGGAAAACGGATATAGACACCCTCATCTTTGTATCATTGTATCATTAGAACATTAGCATAGAGCAAGAGAAGGGAGAGATGTAGTAGAGAGTTGAGAAGAAGAACTCATGTACATGAGCTTTGAATTAATATATGAAGCTTTAATTCAGATCTATGGTGTTATGATGTTTTCTGTTTGTACATGCTAAATGGTCTGCTTACAGTTGTTTTATGCTATTTGTTATGCATTTTCTTTAGTACTGTGAATGTATGATTTCATGTTGAATGTTTGAATCTAAGAGAAGGAAAATGAGTTTCAATAGTTTCTCTTCCTGAGTGAGAGAATTTCCTGTGAGGAGTGCAGTGAAACGTCTGCAAGGAGTGCGTTGACGAAGGTTCAAAGTTCATCTCTGAAAGATCAGGTGGGATATCGTTGTTCTCATTCCCACAAAAGTGCAGGCAAAGCACAAGAGTCGTGCAAGGTGTGTGCAAGCTAGGAAAAACCTTAGAATTTATCAACTAAGGTTGAGAGATTAAAAGACTACTGTTGCAGAGAAAGTGCACAGAGTCGGGGGTTCAAATACGCTGAGGTATTCGAAGGATTGCCACAAAGAGTGTGTGCAGAAGTCTTCTTGAAGACCTGAGTTGCGAAGAAATCTCAGAAGGGTTAGGGCCTTCGAATCATTCAAGAGAAAGCGGGAAGCCCAAGTGGTGTGCAAAAGTCACGTCCCAGAGAAGGATCGCAGAGTCGATTTTTGAACCAGAGGTTCTTAAGGAGGAACTGAACGGTCGGAATTCTCCGAGGAGAACTCCTGAAATAGCGAGGACCGTAGCATCCAAGAAAGTTGTAGGGTGGTTAGAGGCAGGCAAGATTACCACTCTAGGATCCAGAGTCAACGTGGATCGTTGATCGTACTTTGCACAAGCCGTCGGATCATTTCGACATTTCGGGGATCCTAACGACAAGGAGTTGAGCACAGCGAAATGAAAGTCCCAAAGTCACTTGTTGCGACAGGAATTGGATTAGAGGTTCAGGATTTCGGCACTTCGGGTGTTGGAAGATGGAGGAGACAGTGCTTTGGGAGCGAGAGTCCTGAAAACCCGAAAGAGTGACAGGTGGCAGGAGTCTATATCAAAGGTAGAAAACTGCAAGGGCGACAGGTGGCGTGTCTTCATCAATTGGCGGAGTCAAGCCTTGTGGACCATTTCGGGGTTCGGAGGTTGAAGGACGGAGAGCCTTGCATTCGGATTCGTGAAATCGCGAAGTCTGAAACCCCGATGAAGTGAGAATCCCGTTGAAAATTCAACCTTTGTCGAGTGCATCGGAGTTTGTAAATTCGGGTTTCGAAAGTTGTAAAGATAAGAACCCTCGACATCAGAGATCGCGAAACCCGAAATCCCAAAGTTGCGAAGGGCACGATCCTATTTCAGGTCAGGAGATTTTGGTTGATGCCTCATGTTTGATCACGTGAGCACACTCATAAATACCTGTGGAAAAACATTGTTGTGTGTGAAGGTTATTTCTCGAGGGGAAACCAAAGAGTCTATTAGACTCAATGGGAATATTTAGAGCGATCCTGTGCGGATGTCGACCCGAGGGTTTGGGGGTCTGCATCATTATTGCAGAAGGCTTACCATAGGGTTCTCGAGGATATCTCACCCTATCACTTCCTTGCAAATGAAGGAGAAGAAGTTTTAGTGGATAGAGGAATGTGAGAAAGGCTTTCAACAATTGAAGAAACTATTAACCAATGCTCCAATATTAAGGATTGCAAATCCAAACGAAGATTTCGTTGTATGCACTGATGTGTGCAAAGAAGGACTGGGAGGAGTCCTCAGTCATAATGGATTTGTAATTCGTTATGAATCCAGAAAGTTGAAAGAGCATGAAAGGAACTATGTCACTCATGATTTGGAGTTGGCAGCCATAGTACACGCTCTAAAGAAGTGGAGGCATTACCTCATGGGAAGGAGGTTCGAACTGAGAACAGATCACAATGGTCTGAAATATATGTTTAATCAACCAACCGTGAATGCTAGAAAAAGTAGGTGGTTGGAGTTTCTCTGTGAGTAGGATTTTGATATCAAGCATATCAGCAGGAAGGAGAATAAAGTGGTTGATGCACTCAGTAGGAGAGTACATGAATTACATGCTACATCCATTAGCATGTACCGAACTGATATAAAGAGTAGAATTTTGGAAGCTGCAAATGCAGATTTGCAGTACATGGAGTTGGTAACAAAACTACAACAAGATAAGATGCCACTGAAAGTGGAAGATTATAAATTGGAAACTGACGGAACACTTATGTACAAAAACAAAATTTATATACCTAATGTCCAGGACTTGAACGTATGATTTTGCATGAAATGCATAATGTTCCTTATGCAGGGCACCCTGGATATCAGAAAACCGTGGCAACAGTTGTTGGGACTCAAAAATGTTGTATTTTCATCCACCTTTCCCTTCACTATTCCTTACATTTCATCGCCCAATTAAACCTTCGTCATATCATTTTCATAAATACATTTGGGTTTCACATTATTATTTTTCACTTTATTCCTTTTAGTATTAAAAGTGAATTTATGATTAAATATTAGAAAATATACATGTTTTCATATATATCTCAATTATGTGTGAGCTTTGTAATGTGTAGGAATATGTGGATGATTAATTCAAAGAGACTTCTCGAATATCTCTTCCATC
>ML783120.1:275673-316863 GCA_009831015.1 Picea engelmannii | reverse complement strand
ATGCACTGCACAGCCTTATTATTGGGGTTAGGGTTAGATTGTACAGGTAGTTGGGGCCTCATCATTTGATTGTTCGGTGGAGTACCTGATGGTAAAGAGAGTGGTCGCAGAAATTGTGATTGAAGTTGAGGTAATTGATTTGGAAACGGGAGTTGTTGACCTCTCCAATTTGGATTCCATTGGTTAAGGTAAGGTTGTTGTTGTGGAGGCCAAGGAGTCCACATTGTTGGATATAAAAAAGGAGGGTTAGTTTGTTTCATGGGTGGGTAATTCATTTGATTGAGGGGTGGGTATTGTATTTGATTAAAGGGAGGGTAATTTGCTTAATTAAAAGAAGGATAGTTATTCCAATGATTAGAAGATGTAAATGGCATATTAGGATTCATACCTTGTCCCCGCGGTTGCCATTGTCTTCTCTGTGTCAACAGATAGACAGCTTCAGCTTCTTCATCAGTTGGTTGTAATGCTACCTTGATTCCTGGTAAAGAAGGGCATTGTTGAGTTTCATGATCCTTATCACAAATGGTGCAGATTAGTTTTTTGTCCAATGGGCATTCCCTTCGTGGGTGCTTATCTCCGCATTTGGAACAAAAGATGGGCAGAGCTGCTTCTGCTTCGGCTTGTTTCTTTTGAATCTGCAAGGTATCAATTTGCGAAACAAAAGAGCTTAACATTTCAGTTTTAAAACCCTCAAGTAAATTACCTATTTCGGCTCTTGTTGCTCCTCCACTGGCTGATTTTTGAACTCTTGAAAATGTGGTATCCCTGTTGTTTGATCTATTCCTTGCAGCTCCTCTTGAACATCTTTTACATAGGTTAACAATTTCATCATATGATTCTTTAGATATGTCTCATTTTCCAAGAATATTCAGCATATCTAGATAGTCATCCCTTACTCATTTTAGTAATATTGTTTTAAGAATATCTTTACTTACATCAGGGTGACTGGATCTTTGTAGATTATACTGTAGCCTTTCCACAAAGTCCTCTAAATTTTCATCCTCTTTTTGTATCATCTTAAATAGTTCCTCTCTTTTTTCTCTTGTTCGGCAATAGTCTTGGTATTTGTGCAAGAATTTTTGTTTCATCTGATCCCATGTTGTGATTACATGACCTCCAAGACTCATGAACCATCTTAATGCATTTTCTTTTAATGTTGCTAGAAATAGTTTTAATTTTTTAGCATTGGAAATGTAATCATAACTTCTGCATAATATGTCAAACTCAAAAAGGAATTCATCAAGACCCTCTGAAGATAAACCATGAAAGTTAGGTAAAGCTGAGAGTGGAATATTATTCATGGGAGATACTCCTCTAGGAACATCACCAATAAGAAATCCTAAGGTAGAAAAAGAGTTTTCATCATTTACCTCTCCTTCAGGACCTGCCTGTTCTTCATGGCGCAGTTCTTCATTATACTCATCCATGGTTTCTTCTGTTTGTTCCCCTGCTGCACTTGTTCGATCCTCAATGTTTTCTGCTAGTTTCTCAACTGTCTCAGGTCTCCAAATTTCTTTCCCCATTTCAAATTTTGCTTGAAAGGAAGGTTGAGATTTTGGTTTTCGAGAGCTTGGTCGCTGAGGAGCAACAGATTCAAATTTTGATATAATCTCGTCAATAAAAGTCTTTCTTCCTCCCCTTTCTCTGCCCCTGCCACCTATAGGGTCAGTTTCTTTGGGGTCTTCGCGTCCTCTCATGCAATCTATTTATCTGAAAGAACATAAGTGCTTTTGAAATCTATAATTGTCTTCCCCGACAAAGGCGCCAAAATGTTGGTCACTATAATTTCTTATCAACTAAACAATCAAGTGTTACATAAATTGTCAACCCAGGGAAGTCTGTTTATTTCAAAGGCAATCACACACAGTATATGTTCAATCTCAAAAGCAATATAGGGTTTTAGTAAAAGTACACTAATCACACCTTGCCTTGAAGAGACTGAAGTTCTACTTTGAATTACGGAAAAGCAATCTATCTATTGCAGAGTTTGAGATTTAAGGAAAATAATTATCAGAAGAATCCTGGATTACATTAAGAAACAACAACCTAGGAAAAGAAATCTTTTAGTATACTGCAAGGAAGACTAACTATTCTATAACAGAGAACATAACCCTATTCCCCAAAGCAGGAATCTTCAGCACCTGTCTCTGACTATCACACTTTCATGAACTCATTATCAATCAAAATGATTGACAAGCACTGAAGGCTAACTATTCTGTAACAGAGAACACGACCCTATTCCCCAAAGCAGGAATCTTCAACACCTGTCTCTGACTATCACACTTTCATAAATTCATCAAGTAGAATTACCAATAAGAATGATTAACAGTTATTTAAGAATGAATTGTATGAAAACAATGTAACAATCAGTAAAACAGAGTTTCAACAAAACAGAGTTCAGTAAAGTAGAGTTTCAGCAAAACAGAGTTTAAACAAGGTGTGAACAAAAATAATACTAACACACTACATAACTAATGGGTGAATCTTGTGAAGAAGGTGGGCCCTCTCATTCTCACAAGATTCCCCGGAAATGAAAGGAACTAAGAATAAATGCTCAGAATAATCTTTTATTCATCTGTCAATTGTATCATGTTACAATATCCCAAAGTGAACACTCTCTTCTCTGTAATTCCTTTATAGCCAAAAATCCCCCTTGTCTAATGTTGATTTCCCCTTATTTAAAGAGAAGAATCCTCTTAATACAATTACATGTGTACATACGAATCATATTCTTAGTCAGATCTAATCTTCTATGCTGGAATAGGATATTCTGATCTCCCGTAGCAAAATGTTGTTACAATAGTTGGAATGGTGCTAGGTTGAAGTGTAGTTGTTGCGGCCAGTGTAACAGTTCTTTATTTATCTTCTTGTCACTGTTGTTGTATATTGTTTCGGCATCGCAAATCACGGACTGTTTCAGCAATGGGATTTGCGTTCTGTTTGATTATTTCAGCAACGTGGTCTCAAGCAGCAGCGATGGTTGGTGCTGACTTAAGGTACGGGTGTTGCGGCCAATGTAACAGCTCCTTCTTGTTACTGTTGTGTGAATTGTTGTTCCAGCATCGCAAATCACAAATTGTTTCAGCAACGGGATTTGCGTGATGTTAACTATTTCAGCAACGGGTCTTCAAGCAACAACAATAATCTACGGTTCAAACTGTTTCAACAACTATATGTTTCTGATCGATGGCTAAGTATGAGAGTAATGTAAAATTATATGTAAAACAAATTAAACATATAGCAAAGAAAAGAAACATTATATACCTTTGGAAAGATAGGTTAAGGTAATAATGTAGGCTTAAATGTGAGTGGGAAAATGATGTAATGATAGAAAAAACTATGAACAAAAAGATACATTATAGGGTCCTAACAACAGCTCCACCTTCAATAATTGGTACGCTCTTCTCTCAAGCGGCTTGTGTCTCTCCTCTATGAAAACACAAGCCTCCTTCACAATGTCATAAATCTAGATTGAGGGCGCAAAAAATTGAGTAAAGAGTGCACTTAAACTCGTTCCTCTACCAAGCGATCCAAGAAATTCACCTAAGCCAAGCACTGGGGGAGATTTCGATCTTACGGAAGAACGAATAGCAGACGATTGTTCCAGAACAATCAACTTTTACAACATAGGGTTTTCACATGGTTTAACCGTCATGTTTCCTCACGTAGAGACATACATGATACGCAAACCTTTGTCCAATGCGCAAGTCTCGGAAGCGAAGACCACAACCCCATTCTTGCACCTCCCCATGACCAGGGTTGGAAACTCGTGCAGGTCACGCACGACCACCGACATGTCATCCATCAATAAAACTAGAGAAAAAAGCACCACGTTTGGGTATCCATGTGGGCATAGTCACACTCATACGAATGGTAGTGGCCTCCATATTCAGCTCAGCTAAGACTAGATCTGACAGCTCAAAACACATCTAGCTCTTTCACAGTTCGACTCTCTCTATGCTCGCACCAGCTCCAACTACACAAATTGGGCAGCAAGTTCATTCAACTCTGTGCTCTAATGTTTTCATCGGCTTGGCCTTAGCCTTCATGAATTCTGTTGCATGAGCTTCAGGAGGAACAGACAAGAACAAGAACACGAGTGGCCTTTGTGGTGGAAACCATGTCTAGACTGTAAAACAAAGAACTCAGATTAAAAAACCCCTGATGATTGTCAGCTTCCTGCCTTTCTCTCTTTCTCCTTGGCTCTCGGAGTCTTCCTACGACTACCTTATAATGGTTGCTTAATTCGTTGGCTCCACCTTCCAAACAATAGTAACAAGTTATTTCTTGTGCATGAGATATTTGTGATCTCCACACGATCTATCCACGCAAGGATTCTTCATGGTGACCTTGAATCTCCACCTTGACACTCTGATATCACTTGTTTGGTCCGTAAACCCATAGAGAAGGAGATCTCCAACAGAGAACCAAGATAAATACACAACAGAATAGCAATCACACAAGACACAGTATTTACGTGGTAAAACCCTCAAGGTGAGGCAAACATCCACGGGATAATGGCAAGGTATTCTATTAGTAGAAATAACCTAGAGATTACAACAATAGCTCGTGAGAGGGCTAGCAGCCTCTGCTCCTCAAATGTCTCTAAGGCATTCATATTTATACAATGTCTCCTTCAGTTATATAAAACTGAAAACATTAAATGCTACCCTTATCTTAGCTGAGTGGTTTCAACAAAAAAACAATAAATCTACCTCAAAACTTGGTCAACGAAAACAACCTTATCGAAATAGTTCTCACATTCCTAACAAAGTCAACTAACATCACTTTTTAAAATAAAAATAAAAAAATACATAAAAACATCACTTCTACTTTTATGATTTTAGTTTTTACAATTATATAATATCTATTTTAATGCTCCAAAAGATTCGGCGAATCATTTTCAATAAGAATGCACCTTCTTCCGTTAATTCGAATTTGGAATACAAGTCAAGGTCATCCTTGTCTCAATCCTTACAATGTCTCCTTCAGTTATACAAAACTGAAAACATTAAATAATACCCCTATCTTAGCTGAGTGGTTTCAACAAAAAAACAATAAATCTACCTCAAAACTTGGTCAACGAAAACAACCTTATCCAAATAGTTCTCACATTCCTAACAAACTCAACTAACATCACTTTTTAAAAAAATAAAAAATAAAAACATAAAAACATCACTTCTACTTTTATGATTTTAGTTTTTACAATTATATAATATCTATTTTAATGCTCCAAAAGATTCAGCGAATCATTTTCAATAAGAATGCACCTTCTTCAGTTAATACGAATTTGGAATACAATTCAAGGTCATCCTTGTCTCAATCCTTACAATGTCTCCTTCAGTTATACAAAACTGAAAACATTAAATGCTACCCCTATCTTAGCTTAGTGGTTTCAACAAAAAAAACAATAAATCTACCTCAAAACTTGGTCAACGAAAACAACCTTATCCAAATAGTTCTCACATTCCTAACAAAGTCAACTAACATCACTTTTAAAAAAAAAAAAAAAAAAACATAAAAACATCACTTCTACTTTTATGATTTTAGTTTTTACAATTATATAATATCTATTTTAATGCTCCAAAAGATTCGGCGAATCATTTTCAATAAGACGCTTGGTGCACACTGAACTTAGGGGGGGACGGCGCGGCAAATAGAAGACCAATTGAAGCACGTTCCTGTTCCGTCTGGGACCAGCTATTCATTTCGCATATAAGACTGCAATTTCGATATGGTAGAATACTTTATTGAGGCATTTATGCCTCGCTCCAGTCTTATTGGTATCCATGTCTACCCTGCTTCTAATTCACTTTGATCAAAAAGGTTAACGCTATAATAAATAGGTTCTCTTCCGTTAATACGAATTTGGAATACAAGTCAAGGTCATCCTTGTCTCAATCCTTACAATGTCTCCTTCAATTATACAAAACTGAAAACATTAAATGCTACCCCTATCTTAGCTGAGTGGTTTCAACAAAAAAACAATAAATCTACCTCAAAACTTGGTCAACGAACAACCTTATCCAAATAGTTCTCACATTCCTAACAAAGTCAATTAACATCACTTAAAAAAAACATAAAAACATCACTTCTGATTTTAGTTTTTACAATTATATAATATCTATTTTAATGCTCCAAAAGATTGGGCGAATCATTTTCAATAAGAATGCACCTTCGAATTTGGAATACAAGTCAAAGTCATCCTTGTCTCAATCCTTACAAAATTGGGCCCAGCGAGATTCGTTTTCTCACGTGAATATTGGAATCCAGGGGTTCCCGTTTTGAATACGTAACTGCTATTTCTTCGAAGTCATTTCCGTGTTATTCCAAGTCATTCCTCAATACATGAAGTCTTATTTCTTCGAAGTCATTTCCGTGTTATTCCAAGTCATTCCTCGGTACGTCAAGTCTCATTTCTCCCAAGTCGTTTCCGTGTTATTTGCTATTTCGTAGAATTTCCGTGTTTCCTATCGAGAACACAGAAGAACAAGTTCACTGTTAAGAATTTCAAAGATTAGAGTGCGGCTTCAGATCACTTGATTATATATTAATATTCATCATCTCTGTATTCTTTCCAAGAAGAAATTTAGCTCTACCCAAAGAAACGACTAATGATGCTAATTCCATGGCGAAGCCTCCTCCTGATAGCCTTCACCTCCCTCTTAATACCACTTATTCCTACACAGGCCGATGAGGATCATCCACATACCACTTTCATCTTCGACGGATTTAATGGAACCCACTTGATCTTGGAAGAGGAGGCTTCAGTCATTGGCTCCAAATCTGTTCTCTCCCTCACAAACCACTCGCAGTTCATGCTCGGCCGCGCGCTGTATTCAATTCCCGTGCAGATGAAAAGCAACGAGACACTTTCCTCCTTTAGCACTACCTTCGTTTTCTCCATGGTGCATCCTCCCTCAGCCGAAGCCGGACACGGAATAGCCTTCATCATGATGCCCCACAGATCCCCCATCGGTGCTCTGCCATGCCAGTATCTGGGCTTGCTTAACCTCACCAGCAACGGGCAGCCATACAATCACTTATTCGCAGTGGAGTTCGATACGATCACCAGTGTGGAATTCGACGACCCCGACGACAACCACGTGGGTGTGAACATCAACAACCTAACCTCGGTGCAGACCAAGCCTGCCGGGTATTGGAATGGGGCGGACAGCTTCCATGGAGTAGGCCTCAAGAGTGGACGGAACATACAGGCCTGGATCGATTACAATCATACTCAAAGCCGCCTTGACGTTACCATCACGTGGGCCGGCTTGCCGAGACCGCAGAAGCCGCTGATGTCTCTGAATATCAATCTGGGCAACGTTCTGCAAGACAAGATGTTCATTGGCTTTTCAGCGAGCACGGGTAACTTCATGGAAGACCATTACGTTCTCGCGTGGAGCTTCAGCACCGATGGCAAGGCGCCGCCCCTCAATCTATCGCGTCTCCCTTCTTTTGAGAACATGTATTCCAAACGCCCGGGCCGGGGATTCATAGCCGGCGTCACCGTGGCCACTCTGCTTCTCTGCCCGCTGGCTGTTGCAGCCGTGTTTTTCACAAGAGCGAAGTATGGAGAAACCATCGAAGAATGGGAGATGGAGTACTGGCCCCATAGACTCACTTACAAGGAGTTGAGCATTGCCACGAACAAGTTCCGGGACGAAAACATTTTGGGGCAAGGGGGTTTCGGCAAAGTTTACAAGGGCGTTCTACCCAGCAGCGGCCAAGAGGTCGCAGTGAAATGCATAACGAAAGAGCTTACGGAGGGAATGCAGAGTTTCGTTTCAGAGATCTCGAGCATGGGTCGCCTACAGCACCGGAACCTGGTTCATCTCCGGGGTTGGTGCCGAAGACATATGCAGCTATTCATCGTTTATGACTACATGCCGAACGGCAGCCTGGATAAACTCATCTCCGGGAATCTGACAACAGTCCTTCCGTGGCATCAGCGATACGTGATCCTGAAGGGCGTGGCCTATGGGATGCTGTATCTGCACGAGCAATGGGAGAAGAGGGTCATCCACAGAGACATCAAGTCGAGCAACGTGCTGCTGGATTCCGAGCTCAACGGGCGGCTGGGAGACTTTGGCCTGGCTCGGCTGTATGATCGCAGCGAGAATCCGCAGACTACTCATGTTGTAGGAACATTGGGGTACATAGCACCGGAGCTGATACAAACGGGGAAGGCTACGCCGAGCTCGGACGTGTTCAGCTTCGGGGTCCTGCTGTTGGAGGTGGCTTGCGGGAGGAGGCCCGTGGATCCGTCGAAGGACGATGAACAGATGATTTTGGTGGAGTGGGCGTGGGGACTTTACACGGAGGGGACGCTGCTGGAGGTATCAGATCCAAAGCTGGAGAAGGCATATGATATGGGCGAGATGGAGAAGGTGCTGAAATTGGGATTGTTGTGCTCTCACCGAGAGCCGGAGTGCAGACCGGGCATGCGCCATGTTTGCCAAATACTGGAAGGCGAAGCTTCTCTTCCTGACATTCACAGGTCTTCTTTTAACGTGAGTAAGGAGGGTCGTTATACCAGAGGACTCTCTAGATATACAGGTGATAAGTCTGGGGAGGAAACGTCGAGCAGAAGCTGGTCAGAAGGCATGCTCAGTTCGACTTCCTATAATGCTCCATCCTTGGAGCATGGTCAAATTAATAGGTTTGATCACTAGGAAGCTTTTGTCCGGGTGATGCGTTCCACCGGTAATACTGAAAATTTAACCACCGGCCGTTCAGACCTTGTTAGATCAGTGACGGAGATGTAAGGAGGTTGTGATTATCCATGACCAAACGATACAATACTTTGCCTATGTACTTTACTGTACGATATATCGCACCGTTAAGCCACATGCATTATTAGATCGCTTTACAGGCAGTATAAATTATGTTTTCTCTCCCCCACCATATCTGGATATACATATTTCATATTAGTGTAAATATAAACTAAGCTTTCTTTTCCATCATCTTTAATTATTTTTTATATAATTTACATTATAAATTAGCATATTTAATTATTTTTAATATAATTTAAATTATAAACTAGCATGTTCCTAAGCATGTGTTTCTAGATACATGTTTTTATTTATTAAAATTAATTTAATTATTTTTAAAATATATCCATATTCTTCATGAAGTTGTTATTTTTTTAAACATTATTTAGTATATTATTTGTTTATGGATAGGTTATTCAGATTATTAATAAAGTTATGTATTTTACTCATCATTATTTTTTCAAAGTAAATTTTAATCACTATCTATATTATTGATAAAGTTTCCAATTTTCTTAACAATAATAATGTATTTATGTGTAATGCAAAAGTTTTTCTTTGAATCCAAACAATATATAATTTATATTTGATTTTGCAAAGATCAATCCATTTACTAAATCCATTGCATTAACACAAAAAAGTTTCACTTCATACAAAAAAATGTTAACAACCTATTTCTTAGAACCATTACTTTAATACAAAAAATATTGCAATTTCTAAAAGATATTTACAAACTAGTAGTCCTTTCTTTACATGATTTCAAAGATATCAATATATCAATTTATATGAAAATAATATGAATAGCTCTACTTCAAAAATATTATTTTTGAAATGGATTTACTTTTCTTATAAGATGCCAAATATATCTTATGTATTTTTAAAACAAGTTTTACAAGAAAACTAGTATGAATAAAAAAGAATGGAATCGTTATCTTCTTTGTCTCCTTATTTTTTTAATTGCATGAGGTAAGTGGATACATTCAATTTTTTTTTTTTAAAATACAAATTTTTTTAATTATTTTTTCAAAATTATATATTATTTTTTAAATAAATTAATATTTATTTTAAGTTTAATAAAAAATTATAATTTTGTTTTATTAATAAAAATTTTAATATAACTTAAATAGGATTAAGAAACTATCAATAACTTAAAGAGGAAGGGATTTGAGATCCATGTTAAAACTTAACCTAAATTAAATTTTTATATGAGTTAAAATAAGATATCAGCTAGACTCTTCCTCATTCAAATATTAAAGTTTGATATAATTCAATATTGATTCTCCAGATGTACATTAAATTTTCATGAGTTAAAATAAGATATCAGCTCGACTCTTACTCATTCAAATATTAAAATAAAGTTCGATATAATCTAATATTGATTGATTCATTCATATATTAAAATTATAAACCACAAACAGACTAATTCCAGATGCATATTAAATTTTTATGAGTTAAAATAAGATATCAGTGACTCTTCCTCATTCAAATATTAAAATAAAGTTTGATATAATCCAATATTCATTCATATATTAAAATTATTAATATAATCCAAAATTTTCACGCACTACAAAATAATATGTAAAATTTTCAGGCTCGCCTTATAAATATTTTTATATGTTTTATGATTTTAACTATTTTATAAATTTTAGGTGTTTAAAGATTTAATCAAATATGCCAGTAATATTTAGGCGCATAGTATGAGTACTGATAAAAATATATTAAAATTTGTAATTTTTTCTCATGTTTTTAGCAATAAAATATTCTTTTTTAAACTGTCTTCATTGGTAAGTCTATGACGCTTAAAATTTTAGAGAAACTTTGTAACTTAAAACAAGGGGTTTTAAATTAGTTTTAAAATTAAGACAATGTTGAGGGAGAGACAAAAATGTAAAGAGATTTACATTGAGTTGGCCCAACAACAATCATATATCAAAATATTTGATAAAAAATACATGATATAAGTCATCTCAATATTGAAGCAATCTAAAATATGGGTCATCTTTGCAAATCATGTATCTTGAGTGATGAAGAGTGTAATGTTAATAGTCAAGATGTTGTGTCAATTTCAATGAATAAGGAAGTGTGTTCAAGAAGTGGTGGTGAAAAAAAAACAATGTTCAAGAGTTCTCACTCGATGTGAATTGTGAGTTAATTTGAACTAACACTGAGCTTGAGTGGGCCTTTGTCAGGCATAGTGAGGCAGACAGAGATCATGGAAGACATGCAAGCATAATCTTGAGTGGGTCTAAAAGAGTTAAGAACATGTATTCTCTCCTCAGAGGTGAGAGGGTTTCACTTCAGTGGTCGAGTGGAGAGGTCTTTCTTCTAGGAGGGGCTTCATTGGGGCTAGACTGTGAGCTTATGAGATTGGAGCTGAAAGATGAGATTGGAGACTGGCACTCTCATTGAGAGTGTGATTGTAAATGCAAGGAATTAAAAAACCAAGATATACACTTGGGTGACACATGTGACCAAACAACCTATCATGATGTAACTAATTAAGATAATACAAGAGAACTAAGAAGCACTTGTACCAAATAAGTTGTATTTTATTTCTAGGAAAAACTTGCCACAATGGTTTCCCCCAAACGATCCTTAAAATTGTCCTTGAAACTCCTCATGTAGTCAGCATAGCACTGAACATGCATTCTTCCCTTCAAAACTGGGAGATTATCACACCCCACTGATCTGTGTAGGCCAAATCATTATCATGGTCTATTTCTTCAACAACCCATTTAGGCAAAGGAGTATTGCACAATCACCCACAACATAAACATTCAAGTCCTGAACCATTCTAAGGCATGAAGAAGCATGATTTTGCATAAATAAAATGAACTTTCACAGAGGAAATTTAGCATTCATACTTAGGAAGAATCCCCAACATTTCCGCCACACTGGTGAAATGACATTACAACTTGAAATTTCAATCCATGTTTCTTCATCATTTCCAATAGCTCCTAGACCAATTATACTGGCCCAAAGCTTCTTGTTCAAGAAGACCCCACCAAACATCCATCATAACTCCCTCAACACCAGCACTCTTCAAGGCCTGAAGACTAACATTTAGAGCCTTCCATCTATTGATGGTATTTTTTATGGCCTATGCTATCCAAAGGGGGCATAACAAGCATAGGGACTCCTCCAGTTCCATTCTTTTTCACAACACCCAGAGGCAACACATGCAATTTTTCTTCATAACTCTGCTTAAATTGGGCATTAGGTCCATATTCCTTGTCGGTGGAAGGAGAAGCCTGAGTTTCAACCTCAAATGCCTTGCAGGCCACAGATAAATCTGACCGAATTTTGTTGTGTTGTCTTAATGGGCTATGAACAAACCTTCACCACTCATCGGTAGAGGGAAAAGAACTACATGGGCTTACAAGGGGGGAAGAGAACTGAAATTATTGTTAGGACAAATAATGAAGGAGAAAAGAAAACCTTGATCAATTCTGTAAAATCCTGAGTCTCACGGAAAAGATCGATCATGTTCTCCATTTCCACCATGGAGCCGAAGAATTTCAAAATCTTTCTGAGCCCCTTGAATCGAAGAAATAAAAAATCTGTGGTGGAATCCCTTAGGGTGGTTCTAAGGGCGAGAGTGATCTCTCTGTACAACCTCTGCTTGTTCAATGATTTTACCAAATCTACGACGCCACCAGGTAAGGCTGAAGAAAAAGCAAAAGATGAGGAGGAGGAAGAATGGTAGAGATCCTCAAACCAAGGTGGATTGTTGAGATACATTTGATATTGGTATGATTAGATGCTCGTAATTTCCCCACGCCCTCGCCTGATGTTGCCATTTCCACCTTCCACAAACATTTTATGTCAGACTCATGAATGATAATGTTGATGGACGATAATAGTTTTCCTGTGCTCTATGATCTGAGCAAGGTGGAGAAGAAGAATGTGCTCACCGACATTTACATGCCCAACACTTCTTTCACCTTGAGGCTATCGGGTTGTTGTTTACCAGGACCCTAAGGAAAATCATAGCAAGCTCAAGAGATTTTTCTTCGAGGTTCTCAAGAGACAAATATTTCCCCCAATTTTCCTTGATGGGCTTAGGGCAGCTATGGACAAAGAAATGGCCAACTAAATCAATCAAATCAAAATGAAGTGGTGAAGGAGGTGGCTAGTATGAGGGAAGTGGAGGTAGTTATGCGGTGTATAGAGTATTTATGATGACACAGAATATTTATGATGACAGTAAAGGAAGCAAAGGAACCCGCAGTGTATAGAGTATCTATGAATACGCACAGTATTTATGACGACAGTAAAGAAAACAAAGTAACCCACAACAAATAATCCAATAACTCAAAGGATAGGTGACAGGTGTATAAAAATGGTGGTTTTCCAAACCCTGTCAACCTGTTGACAGGTGTTCTACAAAATCTCTCCCTAAATATGCCTTCGGCATAATTACTAATTTTTTTAATTAATATATAATTTATATTTTAACTTATTAAAATTAATATATTATCAATATTTATATAAATCTATTGCATTAATTCTTTTTAACAAAAAGATTAACAACACATCAAGCATAAACAAAAAAAATTGCAATGGAAACATAAACAAGATTATATCAAAACATGAAAGAATTGTTTCAAAGTTATTATTAAAAAAAATTATCGACATGGTTTTAATATATAAACCTGGTATCAAAGTTGGAAGACATGTGTGACATGGATTGATGGATGAGAAGTGTCAAAGCATATATATATATATACTTTGACACTTCTCATCCATCAATCCATGTCACACATGTCTTGCAACTTTGATACCAGGTTTATATATTAAAACCATGTCGATAATATATATATATACATATTAAAATTGAAGAATATTTTTTACACTTTAAAAAATTAAAATGAGTTTATATTAATATCTTCAAATTTATAAAAATAGTTAATTTATAAGGATTACAATTGGAACATAAGAAAATATAGCTATGCTAAACCATATGAGTAAACATATAGATCATGGCTTCTCCTTGATGAGAAGTTTGTAAAGTAAAACCATAATAGTTGGAGTTTTTAATGTCCATATGACATGTGGTTGGTTCTTTTCTATCGGAAGGGGGAGCTTTCCTAATATAACTTTACTGAGAATTTTGTAAACTAAATCCATACTCAGTGGAGTTTTTAATGTCCATTCTTTCCATTCTTATCACATGTGGCTGGTTCTTTTGGGGAGCTTTCCTAATATAATTTTAATGAGGCATAAATACTCAAATATTCAACATGATCTATTGAAATACGCAATGGTTAATCTATCATGACTAGCACCTGCAATATGAGCTGAGTAAGAATGAGTTAGAAAGTGGTAATGAAGAAATACACTAGGGCATCCCACTTTAAATGAAATTCAAAGATAAGATATGTTGATGTTCCATTCGATGGTCAACCAACTGACTGCGATTGTTCACCTTTCCACCCAACCATAGGCTCTTCTCCCTTAGTACCTTCAGCAGCAAGCCACCCGGTGCCAAGCAATTATACCACCAAGGAGTTTCTCTCAGGTCCTCAGGGAGATTAACAGGTGCAAGTTACTCTCCTTCATACCACTCTTAGTCAAGGATTTATCATACCCACCTAGCCCAAGCCTTTACGAGATTCATCATATTCTCTCCAACATCAAGCTTGTGGCCTTCTCAACTCAGGTTGGGATCTAGGCTTTCAAACTAGCCTTGTAACCAAGTTTTACTTGAGACTCATTTTTCTCAGCTCACACTTGGGCCTCTCCTTCACTTTTTCTTCTACAACCTGTGTTCAGAACTCCTATCGATTTATTTCTCTCTATGCCCATTCCCCCCCTTTCCTTTCACTCATGGATTCTTCTTTTCCTATCTCCTTGTGCGTCTTTTGCGCGAAATATGGAAGGTTCTCCCTTTATCCCCTTCCTTTTTCATAACTAAAAAAAATTAATAATTCCAAGAATAACTTAAAAAAACATTAAATCACTCTTCCCAATTTCATTTGTCACTAAATAACAAGAACCTTGAGTGAGTTTTTAATATTTCCACACTGAAGACCATAAAGCATTTTTCCTATTCCATTTATCATTGAATAACATGAATCTTATGTGACTTGGATTTTAAAGTTTATAATTTCTAAGCTTATTGTTGACTTTGTTGTAGGTATTTTTGAGGACCCGAACAAAAAATTAGGTTATAGATTGCAATGTTTGTTAGGTTCCTAAATCTTGTCTTCCACTTTTAGGGTTATGGTTATGTCTATGTTTATTAACAATATGTTTTGCAATTATCATTTTTAGAAGTGAGATAGAGAATGCCCACATTGTAAAATATGTTTTCATTTGTATGGATATAGATTTCAACAAAGGATTTCCATAAAAAATAAATCTAATAACTAAGGATTTTTCTTTTACCTAAAAAATTGATTATGAAAGGTCACACTCTATGACCCAGGTGGATATCGGTGGCCACCCACCTTTTCCAATTGGCTAAAAATGATTTTCTGACAATTTTGGAAATTTACTATTTTTAGCAGTTTTAACTTCCGGGGCCATTTTGAGGGCCTAAATGAAGTCTTTTCGGGATCGATCTTCTCGGTGATATCTAAAGAAATTATTGATCACCCAAAATGAATCTCATCGACGATACCTTTCCAATGGGCTATCACACTCCTAAAACGGAGATCGAATGTAAAAGTTACGACCCCGGGAAATTGATGTACTAACTTACCCAAACGAGGCCCACATGACTTTTGGCGCTTCATCTCCTAGGGTTAGGTTTTTGGATGTCTAGGGTTTTTGGCATTCTTTTTTATTGTAAAAATTCCTTCAGAGCCTCATTGTAATCATCTTCTTGCGAATGAGCGCATCCGTCACATCTCTTCTCAGAGATAAGCCGTCACCATTCCAGTAAGCTTGTTTCAGCTGATTTCCTTATTGAATAGAAAAACAGTTTTACTGTATCTATGTTATTTTGTGTTAAGCACCTGTTAATAATCTGTATTCATTTCGTTATGCTCATAAAATCCGGATCAGTGGTATCAGAGCGGTCTGCTCCTTGTCGTCTTAATGCATGTCCCCAATGAGGTCGTAGTACAAAGAGTTGGGTCTCGAGCTTGTTTCTCTTAAGGAAAAAATATCTCGCACACCCAAGTGACCTCTCATGGAAGGAGAAAATAAATATGACAGGACAGGAGATTCTTTCAAACTGTTGATTAAGGAAGCCCTCACGCAACAAAGGAATGAGATGATGGATAGTTTTTCACAAATCCTTCGACAGCTACCAACAGGCGATGCATCTTCTTTGAGCGGAGGCACCACCCCCTTCAAGGTACAAATAAGCTTCGATATTCCTATATTTGAAGGTCGGATAGACGCAGATGTTGTAGACAAGCGGTTGAATCTACTAGAAGGGTATTTTTTTGTCCATAACTTTTTGAATAGAGAAAATATTACTTTTGCGCTCCTTAAAGTCGTTCCCCATGTCAAAGATTGGTGGGAAACTTTCTGTGAGAAAAAGGAAATAGAGGAACCCTCATTATTTATAGTCATGGCCACCTGGGATTCCTTCAGGGATGCTATTAAGGAAAAATACTACCGCGTCGGAAGTTATGACGACTTGTATACCAAATGGACCACACTGCGGCAAGAAAGAGACCAAGCAGTGCCAGATTTCACAAATATCTTTCATACCTTGTGCACCAAGCTAGGTATCAAATATTTGGAGCAACATCTGGTGCTCAAGTATCGCAACGCTCTGCATAGATACATCCAGACCAAAATGGAGTTTTTGGACATCGCATCCTTGGGCGCAGCCTACCGATATGTCGTGAAAATCGAGCAGAAGCTCAAACAAAAGAAGCGAAAATTTGGGCCTGGGAACCCCTCACAAAAAACACTAGGAAAGAGTGGCCCCAACCCACAGAACAAAGGACAGAGCAAAGACGAACAGTATCAGGACAACCAGTCCAAGCCCCGCAAATAAAGAAGGAAACCAAAAATACAAAGAAAGATACCAGGAAGTGGTGCAACTTCCATAAGACCCCTTGGCATAACATTGTTGACTACCGCTCAAAGCAGTCGTTGGTGGCCGAAGTGAAAGCCTCTGAATTAGATGTGGGTTCAGACTCTAAGCTAGAACCAGAAAGGGGAAGACAGGTCATTGACGCGGAACCCAGTGCTACCATTTCTACCACCAAGCTCCAACCTGGTGAACCAGACGAGCCAGAAGAAGGAGAACACCTCTTCCATTCACAAATGTGGGTAAAAGGTACCCCACTACACTTCATCGTGGATAGTGGTAGCCAAAAGAACCTCATCTCAGCAGAGGTCTTCAAGCGGTTGGCCCTTCCAACAACACCGCACCCACAACCCTACACCATTGGATGGCTCGACCAAGGAAGTGATCTCTGTGTCAGCCAACAGTGTTGAATGTCATACAACATCAAGCCCTTCAAAGATGAGGTATTGTGTGATGTTGTTCCTCTCAGATTTTGTGATGTTCTTTTGGGCCAACCTTATTTATGGAAACGTCATGTTGTATATGAGTCTAGGCCTCGTAGTGTTATTATTACTTTGAACAGGAAATTGTACAGGATACTTGAGGCAGTCCCACCTAGTGTTATTTCCTTTATCTCTGATAAGCAATGTAGGAAGGTCATATCTCAGACGGGGAAGTTTGTGTTCTTCATGATTCGCTCTCAGAATAAGTGAAAGATCACAACCACATCCAGGGTCTCTGCGGCCAACCTCTCCACACAGTAGAAGCTAGTAGATAAGGTCGTGGAAGAATACTGAGATATCTTCTCCTCACCTATCGAGGTACCTCTGCACTGTCAGGTCAAGCACCCCATCGATCTGGCACTCGATGCTCCACTGCCCAATGGGCCAGTCTATCGCCTCTCTCTGTTAGAGAATGAGGAGATCAAGCAACAGATCCAAGAACTACTCCACAAGGGGCACATCCGTCCCAGCTCATCACGTTACAAGAGCCCAATTGTGCTGGTACAGAAGAAAGATGGAACTTGGTGACTCTGCATTGATTACTGGGCTCTAAATAAAATCACAGTCAGAAATCGGTACCCGATTCCCCAAATTGACGACCTCCTTGATCAACTCATGGGGGCCAAATACTTCAGTAAGATTGATCTAAAGTTTGGCTACCACCAAGTCCCGATAGAATAGACAGATGTATGGAAAACTACCTTCAAGTCAAAGGAAGGCCTTTTTGAATGGTTAGTCATGCCCTTTGGTTTGACAAATGCTCCAACCACTTTCATGAGGATGATGGACGATATCATGCGACCATTCACCAATAATTTTGTAGTGGTGTATCTGGATGACATTCTCATTTACAGCAAGACTTGGGCTGAACACTTGCAGCATATTCAACAGGTTCTTCACACCATGTAGCAACACAAGCTATATTCCAACTTGGAAAAATACTCCTTTGGCATGGACAGGGTCCATTACCTGGGCTACATAATTAATCAACATGGCATACATGTGGATCTAGCCAAGATCCAAGTCATCTTTGACTAGCCATCCCCAACCACACTCACTGAACTTCAAAGCTTCTTAGGCCTTTCTAATTTCTACCGTAGGTTCGTGTTGGGATTCTCCAATATTGCATGGGCCCTTAGCCAGGTGGTAAGGCAAAATTTGCGTGGGGCCGGTCCCAACAACAAGTGTTCGACAATTTAAAGCAACACTTGTGCTCAGCCCCAGTACCTACACTGCCAGACCTGCAACAACCCTTTGAGATCGAGACAGATGCTTCAGACTATGCGGTGGGTTCCATTCTCTCTCAGCACAGCCACTCTGTGGCCTATTATAGTGAGACACTGTCAGATGTTGTTTGTAAGTACCCTACTTACGACAAAGAAATGTACTCCATTGTGAAAGTCTGCCGCCAGTGGAGACATTATATTCTTGGGAAGGAGACAGTCATCCACACTGATCATAAACCACTGAAGTTCATGCAGACACAAGTAAAATTACAGAATGATCACCATCAAAAGTGGTCAAAATACTTGCAGCAATTCCACCTCAACATCAAGTATAAAAAAGGAAGCACCAATCGCATCACTGATTGCCTCATCATACCACCAATCGCGGCACTCACCATAGTTCTAGACTACTGTGGCCATGAAACCTCTGGATGGCCCCAACTCTATGAGACAGACCCGGACTTCGACACCACCTACCAAATGTTGGGTGCAAACGCAGTTGTCAATAATTTCCATCTTCAGGATGGGTTGTTGTGTCGTCTGAGCCATATCTGTGTTCCATCCAGCAAGTGAGCGAAGCTGATCTAGGAATTCCACTACATTCGGGTGGTAGGACACTTCGGCGTCGACAAGACAGTGGCAATGCTACATAAACATTTCTACTGGTCGAAACTTCGACAGGAGGTCATCAAGTATATCAAGTCTTGCACTGCCTGCGCTATTGCCAAACCGACCACTAAGAAATAGGGAATGTACACCCCTTTTCCTACTCCTGACAGGCCATGGGAATCCATCTTAATGGAATACATGTCGCGCCTCCCATCCACCAAGCGGGGAAATGACTGTGTTTTTGTGGTTGTTGATCGCTTTTCTAAGATGGTGATTCTGGTTGCCTGCAAGAAGAACATCACAGCAAAGGTCACTGCCAAGCTCTTCTTCGAACGAGCCTAGGTAAATTTTGGAATCCCACAAACCATTGTCTTAGATTGGGACATTTGATTTCTCAGCACATTCTGGTCGAGCCTCTGGTCACTACTGGACACCAAGCTCACCAAATCCATGGCCTTCCACCCCCAGATAGATGGCCAAACCGAGGTCGTCAATCGAATGATTGTGCATATCCTTCACATGTATAATTAAAATCACCCTCGCACATGGGATGAGAGCCTTCCCTATGTCCAACATAGCTACAACCGAGCCCTTCATAGCTCAACCGACCACAACCCCTTTTAGGTGGGGTTCGGATTCCAACCATTGGGTTCCATAGATGTTGCACTTCCCCTTGCGGTCACCTCGATCGACTCATCTCCTGCTCCAACTGAAGCTGACAAAGCGACCTGGTTCATTGAGCGGATCCATCACATTCACCAACAGGTTCATGATATCCTACAGAAGTCCAATGACAACTATAAGCAACGCCATGATCAACATCGGGTACCACATAAGTTTCAGATGGGAAAAAAAGTTTGGTTTCACTTGCAGAAAGAACGCCTTATAGGACCCCATCAGAAGCTCTGCCCACTCTGTTATGGGTTGTACACCATCACCAAGGTCGTGGGAGATAATTCTTTTGATCTCAACATTCCTCCTTTCCTTGGCCTGCACCTAGTGTTCAACGTGGATCTCCTTCACCCTTATTTCCCACCATTGTTGGACACTTCAGACGTAGCATAGCAGCTGAAACCAACAGAGCTCAACCCCAACTGCATACAACAGGCATCCAACGATCAGATTGTGGACACACAGATCAAGGGCAATCGACAACAAAGGATCCAGCTTTATTGAGTCGTCAAAGAAGGGCAACTCCTGCACCAAGGCAAGTGGCTCACCCGGGGCCAAATTCAACAGAAATTTCCTCATCTGATTGGGGAAATCAATGGAATGGAGACCATTGCTTCCTAATAAGGGAGGATTGATCCAAGTGGATATCAGTGGCCACCCACCTTTTCCAACGGGCTCAAAACAGTTTTCTGACAATTTTGGCAATTTACTATTTTTAGCAGTTTTAACTTTTGGGGCCATTTTGAGGGCCTAAATGAAGGTTTTTCGGGATCGAGTTTCTCAATGATATCTAATGGCATCATTGAGCCCCCAAAATGAATCTCCTCGACGATACCTTTCCAACGGGCTATCACACGCCTAAAACGGAGATCGTATGCAAAAGTTATGACCCCAGGAAGTTGATGTACTAACTTAACCAAACGGGGCCCACATGACTTTTGGCGCTTCATCTCCTAGGGTTAGGTTTTTGGATGTCTAGGTTTTTTGGCATTCTTTTTATTGTAAAAATGCCTTCAAAGCCTCATTGTAATCATCTTCTTGCGAATGAGAGCAGTCGTCACATCTCTTCTCAGAGATAAGCCACCACCATTCCAACAAACTTGTTTTCACTGCATTTTACAGTTTCAACTTATTTCCTTATTTAATAGAAAACCAGTTTTACTGTATCTCTGTTATTTTGTGTTAAGCACCTGTTAATAATCTATAGTCATTTCATTCTACTCATAAAATTTGTATCACTCTATAATAGAGATTGTTATGAAACAAGGCATATTGCAACTCATCGCACTAAAGCTCCCAAGAATGAATGTTCAAAGAAATCCTAACACAACTTAAATGGAAAGATGATGCAATGGAAGAGCATCAATTGATCAACAATGATGAAATTTGAGATTTGAATCCATCTCCAGAGGCACCTAGACTATCATCAAAAGTAGTTAATGAGCTATCAGAAAAATCCTCTTTGTCATTGGCTTCAATGCCTCCAAATCAAGCAAGCCCACCTCATTCTATCCATTAGCATGAGTTGAATTGAGCGAACCAAATAAAGGAGGATGAGGAAACTCTGAAAATCCAAGAGTCACAACATGAACCATCTAATTAAAACAAAGTGAAAATAAAGGACCCAACCACACCTATTAAAATCCAAAGAAAGAATGAACGATAATAGTAAAAATAAAAAATCTAATCCAATCCCAAAGCCAATGATGATAAGAAACTTACATTACAATATATTCTATTAGCCATATATTATTTGTACATTTCTCTTATGTTTTCAATTTGTTCTCTTATGTTTTCAATGTATTAGAATCTATTCATATATCTCAAAATGTTATAGTAATTTTTAGTATTCAAAAGTTTTGGAACTTTGATAATTTGTAAGTATTATAGTGTTAACTTTGATCTTGGATGATTTTTACTATAACAATTTTTAATACAAATTCGATTTGTTATTATAAAAAAAAAATCTAAAAGTTTCTTTTTTTATTTTTATTATTATATTATTTTAAATAATTAATAATTGAAAAGTTATTGTTAGGGATAGAGACCAGAAGGATAATAATAAATAGAAATTTGGGACACGCGAGATCCTTTTTTGGAATTGTTGTGGCTTTGCATGACACAAAGGTCCTATGATAAGTTGGATCCCGAGTGATATTGATATTATCTGTCTAGTTGAAACTTGGGAGCATGAGGAGTCTAAGGTCCCTAACATAGAAGGATTTGTCTTGTGGTCAGCGTGGAACAAAATATCCCAGTGTAGAGGGATAGGAGGCATAGCTTGTTATATTAGAAAGAGCATTTCTCCTCACATTCAACTTCATAAGATTGACCTTCTCAATTAGTACATTTGGATAGAAATTTTAGACACCAGTGCTAAGAAGATGTATATAGAAATTTGTTATTTTTCACATATTAATTCTACTTTTTATAAGAAAAATAATCTAGATAACAATTGTCCTTATAATAATTTAGAACAAGATATTTATAGTTTGAAAAATGAAGGTAATATCCTCCTGCTAGGAAACTTTAATGCTAGGACTAGAATTAAACAAGCTACTCTTTTAAGTACTGATTCCAACCATAATCCTTTATGGCTAGATGAGGACCTTGTTTTATCTAATAGGTACAAAAGAAGATCTGAAGACCTAATTGACAATTTGTTTGGTACTGAGTTGGTCAAGCTCTACATCTCTCAAGACCTGATAATTTTCAATGGAGTAATGAAGTGGCCAAACTCCAACCAGATGACTTGTATTCATGGGCGAGGTAGTAGTGTTGTAGATTATGTGATATGTGATATCCCCATTTCCAACCAAATAGCAACTTTTAACCTTTTAAATGACCATGAGCCTAACTCTGATCATAAACCTTTAACCCTAACTCTAAAATTTTCCATGCTTAGGAGTGTCATTGAAGAGAATTCTAATAATCAAAGGAATTTGCGCTTTGAAAAAAGTAAAGTTTACATTTTCTTAAAGGATTTAAATAGTAAATTAAATATCCTAACTTATAAGGACAACATTGAAGAACTATGTCATAATTTTACAACTACCCTTTCCACTTCAATTAACAAGTTCTCTTTCAAGTTGTTCTATAAAAGGAATAATAGAACAACCAACCCTTGGTATGATAAAGAATGTAAAATTTCTAGGAAATCCATTAGGGATGCTTCTAACAAGTCCTAAAAACTCAATAAGATCAATACGTACAACGCCCTATTTAAAAGAAAAAAAAGGCACTATATCAATAAAAGGCAAGAGTAACTTTTACAACTATATAAGTTGGATCCTAAGAAGTTATGGAGCCAAATTCTAAACCACAATACTAAAGAAAATAATAGGATTCCCTTAAGGGACTGGAATTCCTACCTTAAAATTCTTTACAAGTTCCCTAATGCCATGGACACCATTTCTATTGTCCCTACAAAGGAAGAAGTTTTTTTCTTTAGATGACATAGAGTTCGGGGTTAAGCGACTTGCAAATGGGAAAGCTAAGGACGTTGAAGGCTACAAAGATGAAAATTTTAAAATCAGAGGGCCAATCCTTATCCCTCACATACACAAGATCTTCAATTTAGCAGCCAAGCAGGGCTTCCCTAAACCCTAGACGCAAAGCCTCATTGTTCCTATTTTTAAAAATGGGGATAGAAAAATTCCCTCTAATTATAGGACCATTATTATTAGCCCAATTTTAGCCAAGCCTTATGGAATTATTTTGGAAAAGAAGATTAGCCTTTGGCTAGAAAGTCACGGTAAAAGAGCTAAATGTCAGGTCGGGTTTAGGAGATATCATTCAACTGTGGACTATCTTGTTTCCTTTAGGATCATTTCAAAAGGAGTTCCACAATATTAAAACCAATCTTTTTTGTTGTTTTGTTGACTTTAGAAAAGCTTTTGACATGATGATCCGGATTTTATGAGTAGAACATAATGAACACATATTATTAAAAGATGCTTAACACAGAATAATAGAGATACAGTAAAACTGGTTTTCTATTCAATAAGGAAATAAGCTGAAACTGTAAAATGAAGCGGAAAACAAACTTGCTGGAATGGTGGTGGCTTATCTCTAAGAAGAGATGTGACGGTTGCGCTCATTCGCAAGAAGATCATTACAATGAGGATTTGAAGGCCTTTTTACAATAAACAGGAATGTCAAAAACCCTAGAAATCCAAAAACCTAACCCTAGGAGATGAAGCACCAAAAGTCATGTGGGCCCCGTTTGGGTAAGTTAGTCGGTCAACTTCCCGGGGTCGTAAATTTTGCATACGATCTCCATTTTAGGCGCATGATAGCCCGTTGGAAAGGTCTATTCAAGGACTACACATTTTTCTAATCTAATAAATGGCATTTTCAACTGTTTCGATCTCTAAAAATGTTGTTTAGGGCCACAAAACGACCCCGCAAGTCAAGGACCTGAAAAACTAGGAAAAAAACTGCCAAACTGAAAAACTGCCAAAATGAACCAGTTGGAATAGGTGGGAGGCCACCGAAATCCATATGGATCAATACTCCCCCCTTTGGAAGCAATGGTCTCCATTGCATTGATTTCCCCCATCAGATGAGGAATGTTTTGCTGAATTTGGCCCCGGGTGAGCCACTGGCCTTGGTGCAGGAGCTGCCCTGCTTTGACAACTCGATAAAGTTGGATCCTTTGTTGTCGGGTGCCCTTGATCTGTGTTTCCACAATCTGATCACTAGATTCCTGTTGCATGTAGTCAGGGTTGAGTTTTGTTGGTGTCAACAGCTCTGTTATCTCTGAGGTGTCCAATAATGGTGGGAAATATGGCCGAAGGAGAGCCATGTTGAAGACTGGGTGCAAGCCAAGGAAAGGGGGAATGTTGAGCGCAAAAGCATTGTCACCCACAACCTTGGTGACGGTGTATGGCCCATACTGGAGTGGGAAAAGCTTCCGATGGGGCCCTGTAAGGCGTTCTTTCTGCAAGTGCAAAGAAACTTTTTCGCCCACCTAAAACTTATGTGGCACCCAGTGTTGATCATGGCACTGCTTGTACTTGGCATTGGACTTATGTAAGATATCCTGAACCTGTTGGCGGATGTGATGGATCCTCTCAATGAACCGGGTGGCTTTGTCAGCTTTTGGTGGAGCAGGGGATGAGTCGACCGAGGTGTTTTCCAGTGGTAGTGCTACATCCATGGGGCCCAATGGTTGGAATCCCAACCCCACTTGAAAGGGGCTGTGGCCAGTTGAGCTATGCAGGGCTCGGTTGTAGCTATGCTGGACATAGGGAAGACTCTAATCCCATGTGCAAGGGTGCTTGGAATTGTACATGCACAGGATATGTACGATCATTTGATTGACGACCTCAGTTTGGCCATCTGTCTGGGGGTGGAAGGCAGTGGATTTGGTGAGTTTGGTATCCAACAGTGACCAGAGGCTCGACGAGAATGTGCTGAGGAACCGACTGTCCTGATTTGAGACAATGGTTTTTTGGATCCCAAAGTGTACCCAGACATGTTCAAAGAAGATCTTGGCAGTGGCCTCTGCAGTGATGTTATTCTTGCAGGTGGCCATAATCACCATCTTGGAAAAGCGATCAACAACCACAAAAACACAGGCATTGCCCCTCTTGGTGGACGGGAGGCCTGATATGTAGTCCATGGATATGGATTCCCACAGCTTTTCAGGAGTAGGAAGAGGGGTGTACATGCCCTTTTTCTTAGTGGTCGGTTTGGCAATAGCGTAGGCGATGCAGGACCTGATATACTTGCTGACATCCTGTCAAAGTTTCGTCCAGTAGAAATGTTTTTGCAACACTACCACTGTCTTTTCGACGCCAAAGTTTCCTGCCACCCAACTGTAGTGAGCTTCCCAGATCAACTTCACGCACTCGCTTGATGGAATGCAGATATGGCCTAGACGAAACAACAACCTATCCTAAAGATGGAAATCAACGACCATTGTGTTTTCTCCCAACATTTGGTAGGTGGTGGAGAAGTCAGGGTCTGTCTCATAGAGGTGGGGTCATCCAGAGGTCTCATGGCCGCAAGAGTCTATCACCGTGGTGAGTGTCATGACTGGAGGTCGGATAAGAAAATCGACAACTTGGTTGGTACTTCCTATTTTATACTTGATGTTGAGGTGGAACTGCTGTAAGTATGTGGACCACTTCTGATGGCGTTCATTCTGCAATTTGTCTTAGGTATGCATGAATTGTAGTGGCTTGTGATCAGTGTGGATGACTGTCTCCTTCCCCGGAATGTAATGTCTCCACTAGTGGCAAGCTTGCACAATGGAGTACATTTCTTTGTCGTAAGTAGGGTACTTATGGACAACATCTAATAGTGTCTCACTATGATACACCACAGGGTGGCCATGTTGAGTGAGAAAGGTGCCCACAGCATAGTCTAAAGCATATGTCTCGATCTCAAAGGAATGCTACAGGTCCAGTAATGAAAGTACCGGGGATGAGCACAAGCGCTACTTAATTTCATCGAAGGCTTGTTGTTGGGACAAGCCCCACACAAATTTTTCCTTACCGCCACCCTTGGTTACTTGGCTGAGGGCCCATGCGATATGAAAGAATCCCAACACAAACCTGCGAAAGAAATTGGCAAGGCCCAAGAAGCTTCGAAGCTCAGAGAGTGTGGTTGGGGCTGGCTAGTCACGGATGACCTGGATCTTGGCTGGATCCACATGCACACCATGTTGATCAACGATTTAGCCTAAGTAGTGGACCCTATCCATGCCGAAGGAGCATTTTTCCAAGTTTGCATATAGTTTGTGGAGCTGCAGGGTGTGTAGAACCTGCTGAATATGTTGTAAGTGTTTCGCCCAAGTCTTGTTGTAGATGAGGATGCCATCCAAATAAAACACTACAAAAGTATTGTTGAAAGGTCGCAAGATATCATCCATCATCCTCATAAAAGTTGTTGGAGCATTTGTCAAACCAAAGGGCATGACCAACCATTCAAAAAGACCTTCTTTTGACTTGAAGGTGGTCTTCCATACATCTGTATGTTCTATCGGGGCCTGGTGGTAGCCAAAATTTAGATCAATCTTACTGAAGTATTTGTCCCTCCTGAGTTGATCAAGGAGGTTGTCGGTTCGAGGAATCGGGTACTGGTTTCGAACTGTGATTTTATTCATGGCCCGGTAATCAATGCAGAGTCGCCAGGTCCCGTCTTTCTTCTGCACCAGTACGATTGGGCTCCCACAAGGTGATGAGCTGGGATGGATGTGCCCCTTGTGGAGAAGTTCTTGGATCTGCCTCTTGATCTCCTCATATTCTAACAGAGAGCAGTGGTAGACCGACCCATTAGGTATCGGTGCGCCTGGGGTTAGATCGATGAGATGCTTGACCTGGCAATGCAGAGATACCCTGGTAAGAGAGGAGAAGACATCTGAGTGTTCTTCCATGACCTTATCATCTTGCTTATGTTGTGTGGAGAGATTGATTGCAGAGGCCCTGGATGTGGCTATGATATTTCTCTTACTCTGAGAGTGAATCACAAAGAATACAAATTTCCCAGTCTAAGAGATGACCTTCTTGCATTTCTTGGCAGAGATCAAGGAAATAACACTAGGAGGGACTGCCTCGGGTATCCTGTACATATTCTTGTTCAAAGTAATAATAACACTATGAGGCCTAGACTCATATACAACATGGAATTTCCATAAATAAGGTTGGCCCAAAAGAACATTACAAACTTCGAGAGGAGCAACATCACACAATACCTCATCTTTGAAGGGCTTGATGTTGTACGACAATCGATACTGTTGGCTGACGCGGAGATTGCTTCCTTGGGGGAGCCATCCAATGGTGTAGGGTTGCGGGTGCGGCCTTGTCAGCAGGTCCAGCCGCTTAATGACCTCTGCTAAGATGAGGTTATTCTAGCTACCGCTATCAACGATGAAGTGCAGCGGGGTGCCTTTTACCCACATCTGTGAATGGAAAAGGTGCTCACCTTCTTCTGGCTCATCTGGTTCATTAGGGTGGAGCTTGGTGGTAGTAACTGTGGCACTCAGCTCCACATCAATGATCCATCTTCCCCTTTCTGGTTCTGACTTAGAGTCAGAACCCGCATCTGATTCAGAGGCTTTCACTTCAGCCACGAGCGACTGCTTTGAGCGACAATCAGCAGTGTTATGCCAAGGGCTCTTATGGAAGTCATACCACTTCCCGGTATCCTTCTTTGTCTTTCTGGTGTCCTTCTTTGCTTGTGTCCTGGACTAGTTGTCCTAATACTGTCCATATTTTCTCTATCCTTTGCTCTGTAGGTTGGGGCCGCCCTTTCCTAGCTTTTCCTGCGAGGGGTTCCCAGGCCCAAATTGTCGCATCTTTTGTTTGAGCTTCTGCTCGATTTTGACGACATATCGATAGGCCGCACCCAAGGATGAGATGTCCATAAATTCCATTTCGGTCTGGATGTATCTATGCAGAGCACCATGGTACTTGAGCACCAGATGTCACTCTGAATATTTGATACCCATCTTGGTGCGCAGGGTATGGAAGATATTTGTAAAATCTAGCACTGCTTGGTCTCTTTCTTGCCGCAGTGTGGTCCATTTGGTATACAAGTCGTCATAGCTTCCGACAGGGTAGTATTGTTCCTTAATAGCATCCCTAAAGGATTCCCAGATGGCCATGACTGTAAATAATGAAGGTTCCTCTATTTCCTGTTGCTCACAGAAAGTTTCCCACCAATGTTTGACATGGGGAACGGCTTTGAGGAGCACAAAAGTAATTTTTTCTCTATTTGAAAAGTTATGGACAGAAAATACCCTTCTAGTAGATTCAACCACTTGTCTATAGCATCCGTGTCTATCTGAACTTCAAATATAGGAATATCAAAGTTGATTTTTACCTTGAAGAGGGCGGCGCCTCCGCTCGAGGAAGATGCGTCGCTTGTTGGTAGTCGCCGAAGGATTTGCGTGAAACTATCCATCATCTCGTTCCTCTGTTGCGTGAGGGATTCCTCAAACAACATTTTGAAAGGATCTCCTGTCCCGTCATCTTTATTTTCTCCTTCCATGAGAGCTCGTTTGGGTGTGCGAGAGCTTTTGTCCTCAAGAGAAACCAGTTCGAGACCCAATTCTTTATACCCCGACCTCGTTGGGGACATGCATTAAGACGACAAGGAGTAGACCGCTCTGATACCACTGATCTAGATTTTATGAGCAGAATGAAATGAATACAGATTATTAAAATATGCTTAACACAACATAACAGAGATACAGTAAAACTGGTTTTCTATTCAATAAGGAAATAAGATGAAACTGTAAAATGTAGTGGAAAACAAGCTTGCTGGAATGGTGGAAGCTTATCTCTGAGAAGATATGTGACGGTTGTGCTCATTCGCAAGAATATCATTACAATGAGGCTCTGAAGGCCTTTTTACAATAAACAAGAATGTCAAAAACCCTATAAATCCAAAAACCTAACCCTAGGAGATGAAGCGCCAAAAGTCATGCGGACCCCATTTGGGTAAGTTAGTCGGTCAATTTCCTGGGGTCATAACTTTTGCATACGATCTCCGTTTTAGGTCCACGATAGCCCGTTAGAAAGGTCTATCCGAGGAATACACAATGTTTTGATCTAATAAAGGGCATTTTCAACTGTGTCGATCTCTAAAAACGTTGTTTATGGCCACAAAACGGCCCCGCAAGTCAGGGACCTAAAAATTAGGAAAAAAACTACCAAACTGCAAAACTGCCAAAATGAACTAGTTGGAATAGGTGGGAGGCTGCAGAAATACATATGGATCAATCCTCCCCACTTAGGAAGCAATGGTCTCCATTGTGTTGAGTTCCCCTATCAGATGAGGAAAGTTTTGTTGAATTTGGCCCTGGGTGAGCCACTTGCCTTAGTGCAGGAGCTGCCCTGCTTTGATAACTCGATAAAGTTGGATCCTTTGTTGTCGGGTGCCCTCGATCTGTGTGTCCACAATCTGATCAGTGGATTCCTGTTGCATGCAGTCAGGGTTGAGTTTTGTTGGTGTCAACTTCTCTGTTATCTCTGAGGTGTCCAATAATGGTGGGAAATATGGCCGAAGGAGAGCCACGTTGAACACTGGGTGCAGGCCAAGGAAAGGGGGAACGTTGATCGAAAAATCATTGTCACCCAAATCCTTAGTGATGGTGTATGGCCCATACTGGAGTGGGCGAAGCTTCCGATGGGGCCCTGTAAGGCGTTCTTTCTGCAAGTGCAACCAAAATTTGTCGCCCACCTAAAACTTACGTGGCACCCAATGTTGATCATGGCACTACTTGTACTTGGAATTGGACTTATGTAAAATATCCTGAACCTGTTGGTGGATGTGATGGATCCTCTCAATGAACTGGGTGGCTTTGTCAGCTTCTGGTGGAGCAGGGGACGTGTTGGCCGAGGTGTTCACCAGTGGTAGTGCAACATCCATGGGGCCCAATGGTTGGAATCCCAACCCCACCTGAAAGGGGTTGTGGCCAATTGAGCTATGCAGGGCTCGGTTGTAGCTATGTTAGACATAGGGAAGACTCTCTTCCCATGGGCAGGGGTGTTTGGAATTGTACATGTGCAGGATATGTATGATCATCCGATTGATGACCTCAGTTTGGCCATTTGTCTGGGGGTGGAAGGCAGTGGATTTGGTGAGCTTGGTATCCAACAGTGACCAGAGGCTCGACCAGAATGTGTTGAGGAACCGACTGTCCCGATCTGAGACAATGGTTTTTGGGATCCCAAAGTGTACCCAGACGTGTTCAAAGAAGAGCTTGGCAGTGGCCTCTGTAGTGATGTTCTTCTTGCAGGCGGCAATATTCGCCATATTGGAAAAGTGATCAACAACCACAAAAACACAGTCATTTCCCCACTTGGTGGATGGGAGGCCTGACATGTAGTCCATGGATATGGATTCCCATGGCTTTTTAGGAGTAGGAAGAGGCGTGTGCAGGCCCTGTTTCTTAGTGGTCGGTTTGGCAATAGTGCAAGCGATGCAAGACCTGATATACTTCCCGACATCCTGTTGAAGTTTTAGCCAGTAGAAATGTTTTTGCAGCACTGCCACTATATTTTCGATGCCAAAGTGTCCTGCCACCCGACTGTAGTGAGCTTCCCAGATCAACTTCGCATGCTCGCTTGATGGATCATAGAGATGGCCCAGACGACACAACAACCCGTCCTAAAGATGGAAATCAGCGACCACTAAGTTTGCTCCCAACATTTGGTAAGTGGTGGAGAAGTCAGGGTCTATCTCATAGAGGTGGGGCCATCCAGAGGTCTCATGGCCACAAGAGGCTAGCACCATGATGAGTGTTGCGAATGGAGGTCGGCTGAGGCAATCGACAACTCGGTTGGTACTTCCTATTTTATACTTGATGTTGAGGTGGAACTACTATAAGTATGTGGACTACTTCTGAAGGTGGTCATTTTGCAATTTGCCTTAGGTCTGCATGAATTGTAGTGGCTTGTGATTAGTGTGGATGATTGTCTCCTTCCCCAGAATGTAATGTCTCCACTGGTGGCACGCTTGCACAATGGAGTACATTTCTTTGTTGTAAGTAGGGTACTTACGGACAACATCTAATAGTGTCTCACTATGATATGCCACGAAGTGGCTATATTGAGTGAGAACAACATCCACGACATAGTCTGAAGCATCTGTCTCGATCTCAAAGGGATGCTACAGGTTCAGTAATGAAAGTACCGAGGATGAGCATAAGCGCTACTTTAATTCATCGAAGGCATATTGTTGGGACAAGCCCCACACAAATTTTTCCTTACCACCACCCTTGGTTACTTGGCTGATGGCCCATGCGATATGAGAGAATTCCAACACGAACCTGTGATAGAAATTGGTGAGGCCCAAGAAGCTACGAAGCTCAGAGAGTGTGGTTGGGGCTAGCTAGTCACGGATGACCTGGATCTTGGCTGGATCCACATGCACACCATGTTGATCAACGATGTAGCCTAAGTAGTGGACCTTGTTCATGCCGAAGGAGCATTTTTCCAAGTTTGCATATAGTTTGTGCTGCCGCAAGGTGTGCAGAACCTGCTGAATATGCTGGAAGTGTTTCACCCAACTCTTGTTGTAGATGAGGATGTCATCCAGATAAACTACTACAAAGATACTAGTGAAAGGTCGCAGGATATCATCCATCATCCTCATAAAAGGTGCTGGAGCATTTGTCAAACCAAAGGGAATGACCAACCATTCAAAAAGACCTTGTTTTGACTTTAACACAGTCTTCCATACATCTATATGATCTATCGGGAACTGGTGGCAGCCAGACTTCAAATCAATCTTACTGAAGTATTTGGCCCCCATGAGCTGATCAAGGAGGTCGTCGATTCGGGGAATCAAGTGTCGGTTCCGGACTGTGATTATATTCAGGGCCTAGTAATAAATGCAGAGTCGCTAGGTCCCGTCTTTCTTTTGCACCAGTACGATTGGGCTCCCACAAGACGATGAGCTGGGATGGATGTGCCCCTTGTGGAGAATTTCTTGGATCTGCCTCTTGATCTCCTCATTTTATAACAGAGAGCAGCGGTAGACCGTCCCATTGGGTAGCGGTGCGCCTGGGGCCAGATCGATGGGATGCTTGACCTGGCAGTGCAGAGGTACCCCGATAGGAGAGGAGAAGACATCTGAGTGTTCTTCCACAACCTTATCCACTTGCTTCTGTTGTGTGGAGAGATCGGTCGGAGAGGCCCTGGATGTGGCTGCAATATTTCTCTTACTCTGAGAGCAAATCATGAAGAAGACAAATTTCCCGGTCTGAGAGATGACCTTCCTGCATTTCTTGGAAAAGATCAAGGAAATAGCACTAGGAGGGACTGTCTCGGGTATCCTGCACATTTTCTTATTCAAAGTAATAATAACACTATGAGGCCTAGACTCATATACAACATTGTATTTCATAAATAAGGTTGGCCCAAAAGAACATTACAAACTTCGAGAGGAGAAACATCACACAATACCTCGTCTTTGAAGGGCTTGATGTCGTACGACAGTCAACATTGTTGGCTTACGCGGAGATCGCTTCCTTGGTGGAGCCATCCAATAGTGTAGGGATGTGGGTGCAGCATTGTCGGCAGGTCCAGCCGCTTGATGACCTCTGCTAAGATGAGGTTCTTCTGGCTACCGCTATCAATGATGAAGTGCAACAGGGTGCCTTTTACCCACATCTGTGAATGGAAAAGGTGCTCGCCTTCTTCTGGCACATTTGGCTCATTAGGCTGGAGCTTGGTGGTAGCAATCATGGCACTTGGCTCTGCGTCAATGATCTATCTTCCCCTTTCTGGTTCTGACTCAGAGTCAGAACCTACATCTGATTCAAAGGCTTTCACTTCAGCCACCAGTGACTGGTTTGAGCGACAATCAGTAGTGTTATGCCAAGGGCTCTTATGGAAGTCGCACCACTTCCCGGTATCCTTCTTTGTCTTTCTAGTGTCCTTCTTTGCTTGTGTCTTTGACTGGTTGTCCTGATACTGTCCATTTTTTCTCTTTCCTTTGCTCTGTAGGTTGGGGCCGCTCTTTCCTGGCTTTTTCTGTGAGGGTTCCCAGGCCTAAATTGTCGCGTCATTTGTTTGATCTTCTACTTGATTTTGATGGCATATCGATAGGCCGCACCCAAGGACGATATGTCCATAAATTCCATTTTGGTCTGGATGTATCTATGCAAAGAACCGCAATACTTGAGCACCAGATGTCGCTCTGAATCTTTGATACCCAGCTTGGTGCGTAGGGTATGGAAGATATTTGTGAAATTCAGCATTACTTGGTCTCTTTCTTGCCGCAGTGTGGTCCAATTGGTATACAAGTCATCATAGCTTCCGACAGGGTAGTATTGTTCCTTAAAAGCATCCCTAAAGGATTCCCAATTGGTCGTGACTGTAAATAATGAAGGTTCCTCTATTTCCTTTTGCTCACAAAAAGTTTCCCACCAATCTTTGACATGGGGAACGACTTTAAGGAGAGAAAAAGTAATTTTTTCTCTATTTGAAAAGTTATGGATAGAAAAATACCCTTCTAGTAGATTCAACCACTTGTCTACAGCATCTGCGTCTCTCTGACCTTCAAATATAGGAATATCGAAGTTAATTTGTACCTTGAAGGGTGCAGTGCCTCCGCTCAAGGAAGATGCGTCGCTTGTTGGTAGTCGCCGAAGGATTTGTGTGAAACTATCCATCATCTCGTTCCTCTGTTGCATGAGGTATTCCTCAAGCAACATTTTGAAAGGATCTCCTGTCCCATCATCTTTATTTTCTCCTGCCATGAGAGCTCATTTGGACGTGCAAGAGCTTTTGTCCTCAAGAGAAACAAGCTCGAGACCCAATTCTCTGTACCCCGACCTCGTTGGGGACATGCATTAAGACAACGACCAGACCACTCTGATACCACTGATCCAGATTTTATGAGCAGAATGAAATGAATACAGATTATTAAAATATGCTTAACACAGAATAACAAAGATACAATAAAACTGGTTTTCTATTCAATAAGGAAATAAGCTGAAATTGTAAAATGTAATGGAAAACAAGCTTGCTGGAATGGTGGCGGCTTATCTCTGAGAAGAGATGTGACGGCTACGCTCATTCGCAAGAATATCATTACAATGAGGCTCTCAAGGTCATTTTACAATAAACAGGAATGTAAAAAACCTTAGAAATCCAAAAACCTAACCCTAGGAGATGAAGCGCCAGAAGTCATGTGGGCCCCATTTGGGTAAGTTAGTCGGTCAACTTCACGGTATCGTAACTTTTTCATACGATCTCCATTTTAGGCACACGATAGCGCGTTGGAAAGGTCTATCCGAGGACTACACATTTTGGTCTGATCTAATATAGGGCATTTTCGACTGTGTTGATCTCTAAAAACATTGTTTAGGGCCTCAAAACGGCCCCGCAAGTCAGGGACCTGAAAACTAGGAAAAAAACTGCCAAACTGGAAAACTGCCAAAATAAACTAGTTGGAATAGGTGGGAGGCCACTGACATCCATATGGATCAATACTACCCCCTTAGGAATCAATGATCTCCATTGTGTTGAGTTCCCCCATCAGATGAGGAAATTTCTGCTGAATTTGGCCCCGGGTGAGCCACTTGCATTGGTGCAGGAGCTGCCTTGCTTTGACAACTCGATAAAGATGGATCCTTTGCTATTGGGTGCCCTTGATCTGTGTGTCCACAATATAATCACTAGATTCCTGTTGCATGCAGTCAAGGTTGATTTATGTTGGTGTCAATTGTTCTTCTATCTCTGAGGTGTCCAATAATGGTGGGAAATATGACCGAAGGTCAGCCACATTGAGGACTGGGTGCAGGCCAAGGAAAGGGGGAACGTTGAGTGCAAAAGAATTGTCACCCACAACCTTGGTGATGATGTATGGCTTATAATGGAGTGGGAGAAGCTTCTGATGGGGCCCTGTAAGGCGTTCTTTCTACAAGTGCAACCAAACTTTGTCACCCACCTAAAACTTATGTGGCACCCGGTGTTGATCATGGCGATGCTTGTACTTGGCATTGAACTTATGTAAAATATCCTGAACCTATTGGCGGATGTGATGGATCCTCTCAATGAACCAGGTGGCTTTGTCAGCTTCTGGTGGAGCAGGGGACGAGTCGGTCAAGGTGTTCGCCAGTGGTAGTGCAACATCCATGGGGCCCAATGGTTGGAATCCCAACCCCACCTGAAAGGGGTTGCGGCCAATTGAGCTATGCAGGGCTCGGTTGTAGCTATGCTAGACATAGGGAAGACTCTCATCCCATGTGCAGGGGTGCTTGGAATTGTACATGTGCAGGATATGTACAATCATCCAATTGACGACCTCAGTTTGACCATCTATCTGGGGGTGGAAGGGAGTGGATTTGGTGAGCTTGGTATCCAACAGTGACCAGAGGCTCGACCAGAATGTGCTAAGGAACCGATTGTCTCGATATGAGACAGTGGCTTTTGGGATCCCAAAGTGTACCCAGACACATTCAACGAAGAGCTTGGCAGTGGCCTCTGTAGTGATGTTCTTCTTGTAGGTGGCCATAATCGCCATCTTGGAAAAGCGATCAACAACCACAAAAACATAGTCATTGCCCCTCTTGGTGGAGGGGAGGCCTGACATGTAGTCCATGGATATGGATTCCCATATCTTTTATGGATTAGGAAGAGGGGTGTACATGCCCTGTTTATTAGTGGTCGGTTTGGCAATAGCGCAGGCAGTGCACGACCTGATATACTTGTCGATATCCTATCGAAGTTTCGGCCAGTAGAAATGTCTTTGCAGCACTGCCACTGTCTTTTCGACGACAAAGTGTCCTGCCACCTAACTGTAGTGAGCTTCCCATATCATCTTCATGTGCTCGCTTGATGGAATTCATAGATGGCCCAGATGGCACAACAACCCATCCTAAAGATGGAAATCAACGACCACTGAGTTTTCTCCCAACATTTGGTAGGTGGTGGAGAAGTCAGGGTCTGTCTCATAGAGGTGGGCCCATCCAGAGGTCTCATGGCCGTGAGAGTCTAGCACCATGGTGAGTGTCACAACTAGAGGTCGGCTGAGGCAATCGACAACTCGGTTGGTACTTCCTATTTTATACTTGATGTTGAGGTGAAATTGTTGTAAGTATGTGGACCACTTCTGATGGCGGTCATTCTGCAATTTGCCTTGGGTCTGCATGAATTGTAGTGGCTTGTGATCAGTGTGGATGACTGTCTCCTTCCCCAGAATGTAATGTCTTCACTAGAGGCAGGCTTGCACAATGGAGTACATTTGTTTGTCGTAAGTAGGGTACTTATGGACAACATCTGATATCGTCTCACTATGATACGCCACGGGGTGGTCATGTTGAGTGAGAACGATGCCCACAGCATAGTCTGAAGCATCTGTCTCAATCTCAAAGGGATGTTGCAGGTTCGGTAATGAAAGTACCGTGTATGAGCACAAGTGCTACTTCAATTCATCGAAGGCTTGTTGTTGGGACATGCCCCACACAAATTTTTCCTTACCGCCACCCCTGGTTACTTGGCTGAGGGCCCATGCGATATGAGAGAATCCCAACACTAACCTGCGATAGAAATTGGCAAGGCCGAAGAACCTCCGAAGCTTAGAGAGTGTGGTTGGGGCTGGCCAGTCACAGATGACCTGGATCTTGGCTGGATCCACATGCACACCATGTTGATCAACGATGTAGCCTAAGTAGTGGACCCTGTCCATGCCGAAGGAGCATTTTTCCAAGTTTGCATATAGTTTGTACTGCCGCAGGGTGCGCAGAACCTACTGAATATGCTGCAAGTGTTCCGCCCAAGTCTTGTTGTAGATGAGGATGTCATCTAGATACACCACTACAAAAGTATTGGTGAAAGGTCAAAGGATATCGTCCATCATCCTCATAAAAGTTGTTGGAGCATTTGTCAAACCAAAGGGCATGACCAACCATTCAAAAAGACCTTCTTTTGACTTGAAGGCGGTCTTCCATACATATGTATGTTCTATCGGGACCTGGTGGTAGCCAGACTGCAGATCAATCTTACTAAAGTATTTGGCCCCCATGAGCTGATCAAGGAGGTCGTCGATTCGGGGAATCGAGTATCGGTTCTGGACTGTGATTTTATTCAGGGCCCGGTAATCAATGCAGAGTTGCCAGGTCCCGTCTTTCTTCTGCACCAGTACGATTCATCTCCCACAAGGCGATGAGTTGGGACGGATGTGCCCCTTGTGGAGAAGTTCTTGGATATGCCTCTTGATATTCTCATTTTATAACAGAGAGCGGTGGTAGACCGACCCATTGGGTAGCAGTGTGCCTGGGGTCAGATCGATGGGATGCTTGACCTAGCAGTGCAGAGGTACCCCGGTAGGAGAGGAGAAGACAACTGAGTGTTCTTCCACGACCTTATCCACATGCTTCTGTTGTGTGGAGAGATCAGCCGCGGAGGCCCTGGATGTGGTTGCGGTCTTTCTCTTACTCTGAGAGCGAATCACGAAGAAGACAGATTTCCCAGTTTGAGAGATGACCTTCCTGCATTTCATGGCAGAGATCAAGGAAATAGCACTAGGAGGGACTACCTCAGGTATCCTGTACAATATCCATTTCAAAGTAATAATAACACTACTTGGCCTAGATTCATATACAACATGGCATTTCCATAAATAAGGTTGGCCCAAAAGAACATTACAAACTTCGAGAGGAGCAACATCACACAATACCTCATCTTTGAAGGGCTTGATGTCATACGACAATCGACACTATTGGCTAACGCGGAGATCGCTTCCTTGGCGGAGCCATCCAATGGTGTAGGGCTGCGGGTGCAAAGTTGTCAGCAGGTCCAGCCGCTTGACGACCTCTGCTGAGATGAGGTTCTTCTCGCTATCCCTATCAACGATGAAGTGCAGCGGGCTGCCTTTTACCCACATCTATGAATGGAAAAGGCGCTCTTTTTCTTTTGGCTCATCTGGTTCATTAGGTTGGAGCTTGGTGGTAGCAATGGTGGCACTCAGCGCCACGAAAATGATCCATCTTCCCCTTTCTAGTTTTGACTCAGAGTCAGAACCCGCATCTGATTCAGAGGCTTTCACTTCAGCCACCACCGACTGCTTTGAGCAACAATCAGTAGTGTTATGCCAAGGGCTCTTATGGAAGTCGCACCACTTCTGGGTATCCTTCTTTGTCTTTTCGGTGTCCTTCTTTGCTTGTGGCTTGGACTGGTTGTCCTGATACTGTCCATCTTTGCTTTTCCCTTTGCTCTATAGGTTGGGGCTGCCCTTTCCTAGCTTTTTCTGCGAGGGGTTCCCAGGCCCAAATTGTCACGTCTTTTGTTTGAGCTTCTGCTCGATTTTGACGACATATCGATAAGCCGCGCCTAAGGACAAGATGTCCATAAATTCCATTTTGGTCTAGATATATCTATGCAGAGCACTGCAGTATTTGAGCACCAGATGTCGCTCTGAATCTTTGATACCCAGCTTGGTGTGTAGGGTATGGAAGATATTTGTGAAATCTGGCACTGCTTGGTCTCTTTCTTTCTGCAGCGTGGTCCATTTGGTATACAAGTCGTCATAGCTTCTGACAGGGTAGTATTGTTCCTTAATAGCATCCCTGAAGGATTCCCAAGTGGCCATGACTATAAATAATGAGGGTTCCTCTGTTTCCTTTTGCTCACAGAAAGTTTCCCACCAATCTTTGACATGGGGAACGACTTTGAGGAGTGCAAAAGCAATTTTTTCTCTATTTGAAAAGTTATTGGCAAAAAAACACCCTTCTAGTAGATTCAACTACTTGTCTACAGCATCCATGTCTATCTGACCTTCAAATATAGGAATATCGAAGTTGATTTGTACCTTGAAGGGGGCGGCACCTTCGCTCGAGGAAGATGCGTCGCTTGTTGGTAGTTGCCGAAGGATTTGTGTGAAACTATCCATCATCTTGTTCCTCTGTTGCGTGAGGGATTCCTCAAGCAACATTTTGAAAGGATCTCCTGTCCCGTCATCTTTATTTTCTCCTGCCATGAGAGCTTGTTTGGGCGTGTGAGATATTTTGTCTTCAAGAGAAACAAGCTTGAGACCCAATTCTTTGTACCCCAACCTCGTTGGGGACATGCATTAAGACGATAAGGAGCAAACCGCTCTGATATCACTGATCTGTATTTTATGAGCAGAACGAAATGAATACAGATTATTAAAAGATGCTTAACACAGAATAATAGAGATACAGTAAAACTGGTTTTCTATTCGATAAGGAAATAAGCTGAAACTGTAAAATGCAGCGAAAAACAAGCTTGTTGGAATGGTGGCGGCTTATCTCTGAGAAGAGGTGTGACAACTGCGCTCATTCGCAAGAATATCATTACAATGAGGCTCTGAGGGCCTTTTTACAATAAACAAGAATGTCAAAAACCCTAGAAATCGAAAAATCTAACCCTAAGAGATGAAGCGCCAAAAGTCATGTGGGCCCCGTTTGGGTAAGTTAGTCGGTCAACTTCCCGGGGTCGTAACTTTTGCATACGATATTCGTTTTAGGCGCACAATAGCTCGTTGGAAAGGTCTATCCAAGGACTACACATTTTGGTTTGATCTAATATAGGGCATTTTCGACTGTGCCGATCTCTAAAAACGTTGTTTAGGGCCTCAAAACGGCCCCGCAAGTCAGGGACCTGAAAACTAGGAAAAAAACTGCCAAATGGGAAAACTGCCAAAATGAACCAGTTGGAATAGGTGGGAGTCCACCGACATCCATATGGATCACATGATTCCTAGGAAAAACCTTTGGAATAGGTTGGAAGAGATAAAATTTCTTCTCAATTTGAGGGCTGCTGCAATAAGGATGTATGAGAACTTTATTGCTAAGTTTAAAAACACTAAGGGCTTGTCAAAAGAGATTAATTGCAATATCATAGTCAAACAATGTTGTCCCTTGTCCCTTACCCTTTTTGGCATATACATTGACAAGTTAAAAGATTGTTTGGAAAAAGTAGGTTGTATCGGCCCTACTCTCACTGGTATAGTCATCAATCTTCTTCTCTATGCCGATGATATCGTTCTTATGGAAAGGAGTCCCCGTGATCTTGAAAACCAACTAAGAATCCTCAAGGATTTGTGCTCCAATATGGGTATGATTGTTAATATTGATAAGACTAAGTTCATGATTATTAAATCCCATAAGATCCCTTATGATACCTTCATATATGACAACAACAACTTGGAGGAAGTGACTTTATACAAATATCTTGGAATTTATATTCACTACAAGCTCAATTGGAATTATAGCATTGAGGAAAGGATTATTGGGGGATGGAAAGCTTATTATGGGCTTGAAAACAATTGTAAATCAGTTGATCTTTGGAGTTGGGATAAGAATAAACTCCTCTTTGAGACTCTTGTTACACCTATTATTCTTTATGGATGTGAAGTCTGGGGCTATAATATCTCTCGTGAATCCTGGAGAAAGATAGAGTAAATACAAAAGAATTTTTTTAAAACCTATAATCTCAAAATCAAAGGAGTATGCCCTATCCCATCCTCCTCTTAGAAACAAGCCTCTCCCCCATTGAGAGTAGGGATATGACTAGATACCTAATGTATAAGAACAAGTTAAACAACATGGAAGACAAGAGGCTTCCTAAAATTTCTTCAAAATCGAGTCATAACCACCATCGACTCAAGCGAGCATGGCATAAAGATGCTCAGTCTTGGCTAAACTATTGGGGAATCATGGAAGACACCATTTTGCAGAATAAAGATACTATTAAAAAAATGTCAAATCAAAATTTAAGGAGAAAATGTGGTGTGATAAAGATTTAGAGGAAAGAAGAAAATTAAGGTAGTATAAGGATGTAATCAACCCTAAACTAGAAGATCAATATTATCTATCTGTTTTGCCAAGTGAAATAAGCATTGCTAAGATAAGAACAAATTCTCACGAGCTCCATAGTAAAACTGGGCATTGGTCAATTCTTAAAATGCCATGGGATGAAAGAGTGTGTCACCTTTGTGACACT
>ML783120.1:226605-262939 GCA_009831015.1 Picea engelmannii | reverse complement strand
GGGTCAATATTACCTGATACCTCTGATAGGGCTCTAAAAAGCAAAAGACCAGGAGAGTCGTCTGATCATCTGATGTGATGAATATTGGTCATCGTCGCGTTACGAATTGTCAGGCGACCACGGCAGGCAGAGATATGAATTTATGTATTAATATCCCAACCTACATGTATTATTTCCAGGGAGGAATATAGCTCAAGCGAAAGAATCGATTAACAATGCTTCCATGGCGCAGCCTCCTCTTCACGGCATTCATCTACCTCGCCATACCACTTTTTCCTGCACAGGTCGAGGAGGATCATCGACATACCACTTTCGTCTTCGACGGATTCAATGGAAGCAACCTGATCTTGGAGGCGGAAGCTTCAGTTACCCACCCTATACCCGTGCTTGCCCTTACAAATAACTCGCGTTTCATGTTAGGCCGCGCGCTGTATCCCATTGCCGTGCAGATGAAAAGCAACGAGACTCTTTCCTCCTTCAGCACTACCTTCGTTTTCTCCAATGTGCCTCCTCCCTCCAACTCAGGTGGAAGCGGAATAGCCTTCTTCATGACGCCCCACAAATCTTCCACGGGCGCTCTGTCATCTCAATATATGGGCTTGCTTGACCTCACCAGAAATGGGCGGTCATCCAATCACTTGTTCGCAGTGGAGTTCGATACGTGCAAGAATGTGGAATTCAATGACCCAGATGGTAACCACGTGGGCGTGGACATCAACGGCCTCGATTCAGTCGAGGCCAGGACTGCCGGCTACTGGATTGGGGAGAAATTCCATGGATTGAACCTCAAGAGCGGACGGAACATACAGACCTGGATCGATTACGATCAATCTCAGAGGCGCCTCAACATTAGCGTCATGCCAGCCGGCTTGCCAAGACCGCAGAGGTCGTTGATATCTCTGAAAATCGATCTGCACAACGTTCTGCAAGAGAAGATGTTCGTTGGCTTTTCAGCGGCAACGGGGACTTTGACTGAAGACCATTACGTTCTGGCGTGGAGTTTCACCACCGAAGGCACGGCGCCACAGCTAGATGTGTCGCGTCTCCCCTCGTTTGCTAACATGTATTCCAAACGTCAGGGCCGAGGATTCATAGCCGGAGTCACCGTGACCTCTGTGGTTCTCTTCTCGTTTATGGTTGCGGCCGTGTTTCTCAAAAGAGGAAAGCACACGGAAACGATCGAAGAATGGGAGCAAGAGTATTGGCCTCATCGATTCACTTACAAGGAGCTGAGCGTTGCCACTAGCAGGTTCCGAGACGAAAACGTTTTGGGGTACGGAGGTTTTGGCAAGGTTTACAAGGGCGTTCTCCCCAGCAGCGGCCAAGAAGTCGCAGTGAAATGCATATCGAAGGAGTTCACAGAGCGAATGAAGGGGTTTGTCCCAGAGATCTCAAGCATGGGGCGCATACAGCACCGGCACCTGGTTCAGCTCCTGGGGTGGTGCCGGAGACAAAATCAGCTATTCATAGTTTCCGACTACATGCCCAACGGCAGCCTGGATAAACTCATCTTCGGTAATCCGACAACGGTCCTGCCGTGGCCACAGCGATACGCGATCCTCAAGGGGGTGGCCGCTGGGTTGCTGTATCTGCACGAGCAATGGGAAAAGACGGTCGTACACGGAGACATCAAGTCGAGCAACGTGCTGCTGGATTCGGAGCTCAACGGGCGATTGGGTGAGTTCGGCTTCGCTCCGCTATATGATCACAGCGAGAATCCGCAGAAGGCTCATTTCGTGGGAACGCTGGGGTACATAGCGCCGGAGCTCATACAGACGGGTAAGGCCACTCCCAGCTCGGACGTGTTCAGCTTCGGGGTTCTGCTGTTGGAGGTGGCTTCCGGGAGGAGGAACGTGGATCCGTTGAATGAGGCCGAGCGGATGATTTTGACGGAGTGGGCGTGGGAGCTGTACACGCAAGGGAGACTGGTGGAGGCATCGGATCCAAAGCTGGGGAAGCGATATGATCTGGTCGAGATGGATAAGGTTCTGAAAATGGGATTGTTGTGTTGTCATCCAAAGCCAGAGAGCAGGCTGGAAATGCGCCATGTTTGTCAAATACTGGAGGGCCAAGCTCCTCTTCCCGACATCCGCACGACTTGGATACACATGACTATTATGGGTCGTTAAACCATAAGCCTTGGGATATTATGGGTCGTTATCCCAGAGGAGGCCTCTTTAGGCCTACAGGTGATAAGTTTGGGGAGGAAACGCCGAGAAGCCGGTCAGAGGGATTGCTCAATTCGGCTTTCGAACACTGATAAATATGAGGTTTCACCGTGAAGCTTTTTATAGAGTTAATAGGGTCCACCTGAAATTTTGGAACGTTGTAGTCCGTAGACCTTGTCGCGGCTAGTTGTTGAACACCTAGTAAAATAGAATAAACTAGCACAGCCGCTAACTCCCTGTTGGTGAATCTCGAAAGGCTTCGCTTAACTCCCTGTTAGTGAATTTTGAAAGGTTTACTGCTGGTAAAATTGGTAAAATTAAAGGTGGCACAAACGTTTATGGTTGGTAAAATTATGTGATTGTTATAAGTAAACTTGGCACAAATGTAAATCTAATACTATAAAATGATAAAAAGTTAATAGTGAAGTAAATTTGTAATTTCAATTAAGTTTGTTAATCATTTCAAAGTGGCAATTAGATGGTCACACAGTGATTTCTTAATCATATTAAGTAAATGTTAAAAAGTAAATAGGTTAACCTAAGCTTTTAAAAATGCTAGAAAGTTAAAGTTATGAGCATGCAATCTCTTTCATTGATTTGGAAGAACGACTAAGAATATGATAGCATCTTCAATTGATAACCATACGATTGAATTTTATAGTTAAAAGATCATTAAATGTGCCCATTATAAATAGTTGTACGCCTTTCAACATAATAAAATATTTTTATTATCTGCTAATAGCTGTTGAACTCCTCATCTTTCATCTTTCAACGTAATAAAATATTTTTATTATCTACGACTAGTTGTTTAACTCGTAAAATAAAATAAATAAAATATTTTCTATGTATGGTGGTATGTTATATTTAAAAAGCCGGACTACTCATGTCCCACATGGGTAAAAGCATTGAATTTCTATGACTCGTTGAATTTCTTTGACTCGATCTCTTTGTGTTGGTTATCCTTAACTTGGTTGTATATTTGATTTTTTTTTTAATTTATAATGGGTTTAATTGAGGTCTATCACAAAATCAAAATCTCAATTGATAACCATATGATTGAATTTTATAGTTAAAAGATCATTAAATGTGCTCATTATAAATAGTTGTACGTCTTTCAACATAATAAAATATTTTTATTATCTGCTAATAACTGTTGAACTCCTCACCTTTCATCTTTCAACGTAATAAAATATTTTTATTATCTACAACTAGTTGTTTAACTCGTAAAATAAAATAAATAAAATATTTTCTATGTATGGTGGTATGTTATATTTAAAAAGCCGGACTACTCATGTTCCACATGGATAAAAGCATTGAATTTCTATCACTCATTGAATTTCTTTGACTCGATCTCTTTGTGTTGGTTATCCTTAACTTGGTTGTATATTTGATTTTTTTTAATTTATAATGGGTTTAATTGAGGTCCATCACAAAATCTTAATCTAAATCTATAATGGGTTAAGTTCAACTCTCCTATTTCATATTGATAAAAGCATAAACACCCATGTTATTAAAGTAGTTTTGGATAGGATACCAAAATAAAGCATAAACACCGAGGTTATTAAAGTTAAGTAGTTTTGGATAGGATACAAATTATTTTTGGAAAACCAAATAAATAGAATAAAAAATGAAATATTTCATATGGATAAAAGCATAAATACCCGTGACATGATATTGAAGTAGTTTTGGATAGGATATAATTTATTTTCTTAATCTAAATTTATAATGGGTTAAGCAAGTCCCCTATTTCAAACGGATAAAAGCATAAACACCCATGTTATTAAAGTAGTTTTGGATAGGATACAATTTATTTTTGGAAAACCTAATGAATAGAATAAAAGATGAGATATTTCATATGGATAAAAGCATAAGCACCCTTGATATTGTAGCATAAGCACCCTTGATATTGTGGTTTTGGATAGGATATAATTTATTTTTGGAAAACAAAATAAATAAAATAAAAGATTAGATATTTCAAATTTTATGTTATTTTTGAATGTTGTTGCAAGACGATATGGGAGGTTATTCGTGGGTTTGATTCGATGAAGCTTTAAAATCCTCCAAATACTTATCAAATAGAAAATAGAAAATAGAAAATATTTTCGATGGTTTATGTGTTGACTACATTATCAATGTTCTCGAATGGAGTGGACAAAGGTGTTATGAGCATTTTTTAATGGGGTTATGGAATGGAGTGGACAAAGGTGTTATGAGCATCCTTTAGTGGGGTGGATGGAGACATATTGGGGTGGTGGGTAGCATGGGTGTCAATATAGGTGTATGTAAATGTTATTGCAAGAGGGATGGGTAGCATCCTTTGCATGTTGTTACAAGAGGTATGGGCATATTTCCATTGCTTGCAAGAGGCATGGGAGGTTTCATGTCACTCATAAAGTATTAACTATTAACTCTTAAATACATTGCATTGCAAGTTACATTGAGTATTCGAGTGTTCAACTCAATGAAGGTTGAAAATCTTTTATTATACTTTTTCATTAAATTTTCAAATGGATTTGGTTTTAATTCTTGCCTAGAACTTTTCTAGTAGTAACAACAAAGATTGTGCTTTTGAGAGCAATTAAGAGTAGCTTCAAGAAGGAAAGGAGCAGGGAAAGGAAACTGAAGTTTGAATCTCCCATAGTTGGGCATCTTCATAGGGAAGACGAAGAATACAAAGAGAGGATTGCATGGGTCAAGGTAGAGGTTCTCATCACTTTCATTTCCCTAGCATTAGGGAGAAACGACCTAAAACACATTCACTTCAGGGAAATGTAGCTTAAAATCTTAGTGAAAATTCCATTGTATATATTTCAGTTTCATCTATTTGCATCCAAACTCTTTATAAACAATATTTTCCATTTATTTCATTTTTTTTCAAATCGAGGAACATTTAACAAATGGAAAGCACAATGCTAGTGGACAATTTTTTTTGATAAGGTCTTAGAAATCTAAAATGTCTAGAGGTCAATCACCACACCATATTTCTTCCCAGATTGAAGAGAAGGTGATATGAAAACACTGGCATTATGCATTGAATCTTTATTTTTAATAGATCTGAACTTGGAACATTTAACCCTCGTGACTCACCCTTGTTACAAATATTTTCTAAGGAATTGACCGATGATAGTCATGTAATGTCATCATTGTGCACTGAAAGGGGTCTCTGAAACTTCGACCACCAATGAGCATTGGGTTTGACCACCAATGACCAAATATAGAAATAAAACCTCAAACCCAACCTTGAGAATAATATCCATAGTCCCTATAGAATCATCATCAAGGAAAAGATATGCATTGAGTCCACAAAAATAACAGTCAATTCCCTCTTCCTTGGACATGTTCTCTATAAAGTTCAATGGCCTCTCTATGAATAACAACTACAAGTTTGGTTATCTCTAGACCATGGTCATTTTGGCTTGCCCATGCAAGATATTTGGAAGATTACAAACATAACAAATACAAATTCACTAAAACTTGTATCCACTAAAATACTAATAAATCAAGGTATCCACTAAAAATCTAGAAAATGGAAATCGAGGTTAGAATTGGTAATAAATTTACTTGAATTGGAAATCAACGTTAGCTTCACATTCCTCCTACCTGACATATAGGTTGAACCTATTGTAACTCTCTCGCAACAATGTAACACCCTAGTTTTGATCCTTGATGTAGCATTGTATGCTTGTAAATATTATGAATGGTTGGGCGGCTAAGCAATGCAATATGTAATCACTGTATGTTGAAAATAATAAAATGAAATGCACCACTAGTTGTAGACGAGTAAGGACTAGAGTAATGGGGGGATATGATTCCATAAGAGAGGGGGCTTAATGGGGGTTTTGATGAGTTTTCATATGCCTTGAGTCTTAATCCATTTTCATTAATCAGTTTTTCATTTATCCATTTATCATTTTGACTTATTAAGCAATCAAATCATTGAATTCATCTAAGAGGTTGAGTGAGGAAGATAACCCACTCAAGTATGAAATTAGGGGTTGAGTGTAATCATTTTGGGGGGAAAGTAACAGTCATGTAAGGATGGGAAAAGAGGAAAAGTTTGAGTAGGAAAAAGAGCAGTTTTTACAGTTAGCAAGAGGTGAGGAAAAATAGAGTCGAGTGTTGTAGAAGAGTGGCCAACCATAGTGGGTATTGAGGACATCTTGTTGAAGTTGGTAATTATGTGGAGAATGAGGTTGTTATTCCTAGGAGTGATTTTCTACTGAGAAAATTACCCAAGATCAAGCGATCTTCTCATGTGAGCACTTATTTTTGCAGTTGGATTTCCTAGAGCCCCAAGTAAAGAGATTCATAGTTGGTCTATGTTGAAGCCCCAGAGGGGATGGATTGTTTGAGGGGTTGTGGTGCAGAGAAGAAAATATCATCCTTTGGTTTGTGCAGGATGATGGGGAAGAGAGTTGGGAGGTTAGAATTGCTATAAGAGTTGCATCACTCTGTTTTTAGTGATATTTGAGTTGTTACAATGGACTATAGACACCCATAGGAGATTTTCCTTCCTTATGGACTCATAGCCCCAGATCAGGGGTGACTTGTTGTTGATAGAATTTGAGCAGTAGAGTCTCTGGTTGGGTGGAGTGTCCTTTGTCTACAGCTAGTTGTGTAAATTGTTTTTAAAAGATAAGTGTTTTAATCATTGGGCCATTTATAGTTTTAATGCTATGATTGAATGTTGCATTTACTCTGTATTTTGTATATATGAATGTTATTATGTGTATTTAATTGTTGTTATGCATGTTTAAATCAGTTGCATTCATGAGTTTAATTATTAATGATAAAAGTGTGGGCATGTATGTCATGTTATGTATATTATGCATATTAGAGATTGGTATGAGAGTTATGCTAATTCATTTTAGTAGTAACATGGCCCAACCAGTGAGTTGAGTATGTTATAGTTTGGTATAAAATAATCTTTTTTGTAGTAGTGTGCCTTAATGAGGATCTAGGAACGTTACAAACGACGTTGTAACTCTCCTACAACAATAAGAAGAATAATAGCAATATGAATATCAATGCATTCCCTGCCCCTCCATCAACACCAAAGGGATTTAAACATATTAATGAATGCCATGTTTTGACATTATTTTCTTCATCTTGGAAGCCAAGTTGAAGGTATTCATCATCATCTAGAAGAACATATAAAGGAAAGAATTGGGTGCTTCATATAACTGAACAAACTACATTTTGTATACATACCCAACTATGACAAAATCTAGGGTTCAATGTCAAGCATGTTAATTCTCACCCTAGTTTACACAGGGCTTGTCAAACTTAGTTTGAGACATGCAAAAGGGATAAATAGACAACCTATAGAGTGCACTTGTCATTAATTGATACATTCCCTTCCTTTTGATTGAATGCATTCTTTCTTAAGGACCAAGGTTGTGCTTAGGCCTTTCTTGATTGCAAATGAAATGTAAAACCATTGAAGTAATGGAACTCCAAATTACATTGATTTACCTCTTTTTCTTATACTATAATTTATTTATAATACGAACTTTGGGAATTTCTACAACATCATGTGTACTCTTCTACAAGGAGAATAGAGTATAGGTAACAAAATCATGAATCATTTGAAATATGATTAGTTATACACATAGACTCGAGTGTGGAAAATTGAAGATCATAAATAGTAATTCATTTTACTTAGAAATTTCAAGATAATTTATTAATTAAAGCATTGATTAGTAAGACAATTTCATAGGTGTGGACTACATCAGTGAAGAAAAAGCAATACAATGCACTAGCTATTTAGAATTCCCAGAGTTGTAGATTTGCATGAATAGGGTTGGTAATTGATCAAGTGATAAGGTCATAACAACATGTGAAAGATACTATTTAACAGTGAACATAGATGTAATTAAAACCAATGGACGATGGGGAGACAAATCGTTAAACCCTAAATATTGGGTTGTTTTATTGTTATTCTTGTCATTATGGATCAATTAGGATATATATATATATAAAGGAGATCTCATTTTAAAGATCGCCAATAATTATTTTTAAACATAAGGTGCAAAGGAGGTTTTCCCCTTGAAATGATATTTATATTCATTAAATTTTTATCATTCTCAAGGTGTGGCATCACTTATTTTTTATATTTTTATGCTACTTGGGTATTTGGTCTATAATATTTGGTATCAAAGCGAATGATTGTTGCGTTTGGATCCTTCAAATGAGTCATCTTCGCATTTTTGCTCCAACGTTTTTTAAAGGAATTTGTAGTGTGCTAAATTTTGAAGGTGCAAAGAGGACATAGTGAAGTATATTGGCTCAAAATTCAAATTCTAGTTTGCTATACTTTTGGAGTTATAGGCTACGAAAGTTAAGGTTTTTTACTCCTCTTCAAACTAGTCATAATCTTGTATTTTTAGTAAAACAATTATATATGAAGCTAGCTTAAAATCAAATTCCATTAGTTTTATTAGAAGGAATGTAGACTATGGTGTTTTGGGTCCAAATTTCAGACTTGAAAATGAAGTATTGGTGACATGGAAGTCCATACAAGTTTGCTCTCCTAAAATAGGAGAAACCGTAATTTTTGGTAATGTGAGCATGTAACACACCCAATCCCTTAAACACCTTTTAGGGATGGGGCATTAAAATTTCACTTTCCTCCATCATCTCGAATCCTCTTCCTTAGGTATCCATCACCTTCTTTTCATCAAGATATTTCCAACTACTTTCACCATGCCCAAATACGAGCTATGGATTGGAAGCTATGCCCTTCCAAAGTTCTTAGCGCTTCATTGGTCAAAGGCCACGTGGTTCCCACGTGGGTCTGTCTCATTCGCACTATCCCAACATTCCCCGAAGTTTCGAAGCTCCCTAGCGCTCCTACTTCTATGTTGGAAACCCATCCACCATTGATTCCACCAACGGATCTTCGTCCGTGTTTAACGCACAGATCTTCGGGAATTCGGCATTTGGAGTTGAATACCCATTTTTATTTCTATGAACATATCTTCCGGAGCCTCGAAGTTCCAAACTCCCAAGATCCTACCACGTAGTTCCGGACTTAGACCCTTTTGGGAGCATACGTTCTCACATCCTAAGTCTCCAGGAGTTCTAAACTCCTGAAATCCCGAGGTACCATTAGCCATCAAGTCAAACAACCATGCACCAAGGAATGACACATGGCAAAGAAAAAAGATGACACATGGCCCTATATATGGGTGATGTGTGTCACGTTCCAATTGGCATATAAGGCCTGTGAAACACATGAATAAAGGTGACACGTGGCATGCCAAACATGAATCCACATCACCCTGGGTGACGTCAATGTGCCACATCACTCTAGACAGACAACCTTCCAATGCCCCTTAGATCTCACGGTTGAGGTGTGTCCACATAGATGCATAGATTTACGGCCTATGTTACTTCGTAAATTTGACGTTCAGGGGTTCTACCTGCTCCACACTTCTTTTCCCTCAGAGTAGGACTTCGCTAGAGTGCTATATACAATTCCTTCCACTGGTTGATCAGACAGTTGAGAGGGATTCTCAATGGATTCCTCAGATCAATGTCTCATGACCCTAGCTCCAGGGTCCCTAGGTTCTACTGTTCAGCCACTCCTAGAGAGACACTTGTCAACTCGAAACCTACTAGAAAAATACATGGTACCTGCCTCAGATTATCGACACCTCCTTACTATGTCATGATGCCACCACACATACCATCACCTTTGCTTGACACGTGGAACCCCACATGATTTCGACGTGATACGCATGCCTCTATGATCAAACGATCAAGAGGGATCCTGAAGGATCCTTAGATCGACAGTCTATGTCTTATCTGGGCTCCAGGCTTCAGAGCTTTCCACGCCTTGTACCACACTTCCTTCCGGAGTTCCAAACTCTGAACACAAAAAGGACCTTGATCAACAGTACATGTGTCCTCAATAATGAGCAGTCGATATCTACTCCGACATTCGAGAGTTCCCGACCCAAAATGAAACACTCCTCAGATTTTCTAGAGCTTCAAACTTCGAAACATGCTCGATCTGTCGCTGCGTGCACCTGGCATCATGGCCAAGATTTGCTTCGGCCTTCATATATTCACGAGACTTGCACACTCTTGCGATTGCACTTCGTTTTTTTTTCTCCAGATAACCGTTGATCTATGAACACGCGTCCCTCTACTACCAACGGTCCAAATTAACTTCGGGCTCCAAGAATTCAGAGAATTCGCCTCCTTTGTGAAGAACACACAAAATTCATCGAACTCACAAAGTCTGAAGGACCCGAGGGGTTAACACCCGTGTTTCTTCTCCAAATTTGATGGTCATGAAAGACTTTGGCTCCTCCTGAACGGATCTCATCTACTTATCCTCCAAACAAAGGGATCCTCCTTTTCAAGACCTAAATTTCACTATCTTTCTTGAGATTGAGACTTAGAAAAATATCCTGCACACTCCTTGCACTCACTCACCTCGAGATCCATTCAACGCTTCACTAAGCATTGGCCCTATGCACGCTTTGCATGAGCCTCTCCTTCAATATTTTATACCCAGATGAGTACATCTGTACTCCTTTCACCAAGAATTCAGAAGAGAAACAATTTGAAACTTATAGAATATCAAAGGTTCATTCCTTCAAACCATGAAATACACACACATGTATCTGACTCCGAAAATAGATAACATAACATTACCCAATTAACTCAGAGATAAGCAAACTCAGACATTCAAAACATGCATTTCAATCCAAGTGCACGGGGTAAATTAAATACTTATCTATTACAGTCGATTATCGATCGACTAATTGTGAGTGTTAGACTCTCCACCCAACTGTAGGCTTAGAGGCATTCATTCTTAGTGCTCTGGCCACCCTTGTTCCAAGCCATGATATCACTAGGGAACTTTTTGTAGTTTCTCAGAGATTATTTCTCTATCACAACCTCTGCGAGGTTTATTAGATGATCCCTTAGCATAAAGCTCGAGACCCTCTGTTTAGGTCAGGTATTTTTGTGTTCTCTCTAGTGATGAGAACAACTAATCCTTTCCTTTCTTCCTCTTAGCATATTCAGATTGCACACCCCTTGTTTTCATGGTCGCTTTATTGTATGTTGCGTGTGTATTATTACATGCCTTTTTCCTCCCTTGGAAGGTTCTAGACCTATCCTATTCCTTCTTTCAGAAGAAAACTTAGGCCAGTCTGGGCCTGCAGGAAAACTGCACCCTATGGTACTTTGGGCTGGCAGTGTTTTGTCTCCTCATCAAGACCCTTCATGCTTCCATTCATGGGGGTAGTTGATTTTTCAACCACCGGTCCCTCTTTCGTTAATTGATTCTTTCTTGGAGTTTGTATGAGGCTTATTATTTCAACAAAGAGAGTTTGGATCATTTTGACAGATTGAACCCTCTCTACGACTTCCTCACCATTTTCTTTAGTGATATCATCGCCAGTACTTCGAGGCTTCACCCCCATAGTCAATTATTGGAAATCTAAATAATAATACATTTACATTGTTCCCATGCCATAGCATGGTGATCATAATTAATGATTAATTATGAGTTGGGGGATACATGGGTGTTACAATCCCCTACCCCTTAAAAAGAACACCATCCTCAGTGTTCTTTCTCATTAACACCTGTCATGCCTTTTTCATTCAGCTGCTTTAGAAATATTGATCCTCTTTCTTGGTCGAGTCATTTCTAGACCCTTGGCCTTCATCATATTACTTCAATGTTCTTGGACAACAAGCATATTATTCATAATTTCATGAGAAAACATTTTGTTGTTGTGCAAAATTAAAGAGGAAAAATTTCATAATCTAGCACAATACTTATCTATGCAGCTCATGGATTTGCATCCACATGGTTGTCTTGTTATATTGGCTCATTGTTTTTCCTTGAGATACCCATTGTGTGCATGATCCCAATCAATAGTTTATAATAATTGTCAAAGTCTCATCTTCATTGCGGTCACTAACCCTCCAGGTCTAGGCTCAGGCATCCCCTTCTCCGCTATACAGTTCCTCGAGCAATCCATCGTGTCTTGCCAAATATTTCCCACATAAGAATAATTCTAGAGATGTCATTGAGCCTTACAGTCGAGGCATCGATCAAACTTTCTCTGTTGAGGCATCCCTTCGGCTTGCGTTTCCACAACACAACATATTCTAGGTGATCATGGCTTACCACAGGGTTCTCCTATCCCAATCAGTAGCCTTTTTCATGATTTCCATCTTGCTAGCCTTCACCTGTCCTCCTAAGACATATATTTTTCATCTCACCTATATCATAGGTATAAAAAAAAATTTGAGATATTATCCTTAATTTCAAATTTAGAATTTCCTTGCAAATCTGTCACCCATAGATTTCTGAATTCCATATTTATTTTTAGATTTGTTCTGTACATGTACCAGATTCACAAATATGGGCCTTTTCTTCCCATAATAGTCTGGCTCAGCAAGAAATTGGTCTTCCTTGTGGGCCTACAACACTGCCATATCCAAGACCCTTTTTCATCCTGCAATTTCAACATTCCTCAGCCAAACAAATTGTTAGTTTTCATACACATTATATTTTCAAACGATGCATTTAACAATCCAAGTCATTCTCACCTATTCAAGGGTACAACGCAAAAGGAAATATCATTATTTACGTACGCATCCTTTCAGCATACCAAATTTTTCTAAATGTAATTCAAATATCAAATGACTTTAATTTGTGTGCCAATCTCCATGACCACATCCATACCCAATGTACCCTTACATTGGTTTTAAGTTTTCCCCATTCATGGAAAGAACCTTGTCAAGGTGTGTTGGAGCTCAACCAACCTCTTCACTATAAGGTTTAATCATTCTCGTTCATTATTGTAGAAGGATTGTGCTTCCTACTATAGGATGATCAAGATCCCAAATCAGTACATATGAAACTAAAATTTTCCCTTGAATGCACCCAAGCATTCTTCCTTCAGTATTAACCAGGGTGCCCACACTCATGGCCACCCAAATCTTCTCGAATCATACCCTACTTGTATATACATGGCATATAAAAACCACTCAAAATTTATTTTCATATCTTTAAGATAGTGAAATATTTTCAGAAGGGTTTCCTACCAAATTCCTTCATACCTTATGCGACATAGGTATGAATTTTTTTTTATACCCGCTCTGGTTGCTAGCACCCTCTCTAATATTACCCCATCAGTGGTGCTTTATGGGGACTTTTGAAGTCCCTTCAACAATATTTTAACGACATCCTTCTCATAGTCATCCTCTGCTTGAGGTTGTCCATCATTGGCAATTGTCTTTCTCAACAACACCAATTTCTTTCTACACATGACATACACCACAAATATATTAGTCATCATGTAGATAAAAATGCTTGTATCATAGCCTTCAAATCAATAAAAAAAAAATCAGATATGTCCTAACATATCTTTATGCACTTCATCGCATTATTTTTAATGTTTTCATGAGTGAAACACGAACAATTCTCAATTGTTTCTACCGTCATACAATCATCATCACTGTGATATCAAAACATTTAATTTTATTAGTAAATCAATCTCTCATACTAGATAAATACAATAAACAACAAGGAAGGGGTCAAGGAACTCTTCCCTCATCCAACTCCTTCTACACAGCCCTGGAATTTCAGTCCAACTGAGGTATTTTCCAAGGCCTCAGTGCCTTTACTTATCACATCTTAACCAAACCCCTTCATTTAAATATGCTTATTTATGCATTCTCCCTTTTTCCAGTTGTAATTGTTCCCACAACTGCTCTTTTAAGACCTACATTCTTTAAGCAATTCAGAGTTTTTTTTTAACTGAGAAAAGTATTCCCCCTTTTCCCTTCTTTTCCTTTGCAATTTACTCCATGTTGGGATATTCCTGCCCTTTTCCTTGAGCAGCCTTGGTTAGGCTCACCTTAACCCTTTGGATACATCAGCATGCTTTAATAGAAAACTTTTTGTTCATAATGAATCATAAACCCGTGCATTCTGCACATTACCATTCAGTTATCAGAATCATCAACATTCATTTGTTAGTATTCCATTCATGCATGATGTTTTAAAATGTAATACATGATATATATATATATATATATATATATATGCTTGTTTCCCACTGCTCAATTCTCAACAGTCATTAAGGTTGTGACTATGTTCTCCTGACAGAGTCTTCACACGGTTCCTCTATAGGGAACTCCATCATGCAACTTCCTTATTGCATATCCTTCACTATCTGTGATAGCCTCAACCTTGAGTTAGCTTCAATTGTTTACCAAATATTCCATAAGAAATATAAACATGCATCTTTGTTATGCCTCCAAATCATTTATCCACACATATTCATTGCTTTGTTAACTTACATCTATGATGCACTTAACCAAATGCATAATCATAAGCCTTTGTGTATCTACCATAGGTATATTTTGCAGCTCACATACATCTTTTCATTAAAATCATTTAACTCACGATTGTTCACAATTGTTCTTAGGAGGTCCTTGAAGGCATAATCATGTTGCCTTTTATCATGACAACAAAGAATCCTTTCTCATTTAATATTTCATCATATATGTGCATCACTTGCACATTTAATATCATTCATTCATATCTATTTGGCCTTAATATCAGTCTTCATATCAAGCAACCTCACAATGCATCAAATTCATGCACTCAAACATATACAGACATAGTTAAACATTCATCATGCAAGATCATTGCTTGCACCATTTCCATGTCCTTCATGGACATATCAAACTTCCATATCCTTCTCCCAAGGATCTTACTGCCATTCTCAAGACAAGTCCCATAGAGATACTCAAAATTGATATTCCCTCTCGGTTGAGAATTTGCATTCATTCACATGACATCCACCTGGCAGTTTAACATACATAGTCATAACTATGTTTCCCTCCCTATACGATAAAAACTATCAATAAAACACTCTTGCCTCAACTTCCATAAAAAAAATTCCCAACTCATAAATACAGTCTAGGAAATTATAACCATTCCCAAGTTGAAAAAACACTCAATCTAGCTTCCAACTGGTCTTGATCAACAGACCTTTCGATCAAAGAGACCCTTTTCTATATTCTCCTAACTACGATTTAATTATACCAAACCATATCTATATGGTTACTATCCACCACTGGATGTTAATATGACCCATTGGGCATCTAGAAGTGCACCGACACTTCCTTTACCACATTCAGGATCAACATTTAATTAACCATTTTACCTCATTTATAATAAAATTTAATGTCTAATAACATTTGGACTATTTCCTTAAAGACCAAATACAATTTCGAAGTATGTTACTTACTAAGTAATTTAATACAGAACTCAAAAGTATCTTTAGATCATAATCAGTATTGGGCAAAGGGTCCATCCCTTTCTTTTTAAATTTTTGTAGAGGTTCTAATTGTTTTTGTTTGCTCTCATTAAAACAAAAGATGGGTTGCAAATGTACATCATCCTTAACCATTACGCCTAGAATCATTTCTTCTATTCAACAACATCTAGGGACAGAGGTCACTCTCCTCTTCCCATAGGAATTCTGGCAGATTTATTTCCTATCCACCAAGAAATGGAGGTTGTTGTGATTTCTCACTCAATCACTCCATATTTCTACAGCTATGTTTATAATCTTGATTAGAAAAACACTTCCCAACAATTCCTGTACCTAGAAACAAAATTTGTTTCTCAGTTCCCTTCGAAACCTGAGAGTTACACGTGCTCTCCCTTTTCAATGAATGGTCACCAGACTCATCCCTCTTGCATAGAAATTCCCTTAGGTTAATAGGGATACACACTCCCCTATCACAACCATGAGCTTTTGAACTTTCTCTTGTCACCTCACTTCTACCTCCATGAAGGTTGTTCTCAATCTATAAGGTTCCTTTTTTACTTTCTTACTAGGCTATTCCACCAACAATATTCATTCATTATAGGTCAAGTAAATTGACCTTACCATTTCCATCAATCCTCTGATCATGAGGGATCATACACATATACAAGTTTTAATCCTTCATTAAAGAAATAATTGTTACTTCTACAAATCATTTCGATCCATTCCCATCCAAGTCTTTTTATTAGTGTCCATCAACATAATCCCACTCCTATAGGATTGGCTATCATTTCCCAAAAGAAATGATATTCTTCCTCTACCACAGACTAGCATGATTCAATCTCATTCGTAAAAATCCCAACTAAATTTCAATCTACATCCTTCTTCTCAATGAAATCATGCAGATAATTTCCATATGGCAGTGATACTCTCAACAGCCTCATTTTAGCCTTAGTAAACTAGTCTTCTGACGGTTCTCCAGCCCATCCAGGCCTATGTCTGAATCATGCTATGCTAGATAAGGTAGCTTAGTATGCCCTCTCCCTTAAAGTTTTCTAATAAATAAAATCACTTAACTATTTCGTGAGCCCAAGCAGGCCAAGTGTTGTTTCCATGATTTGATACCAATTTGTAACACACCCAACCCCTTAAACACCTTTTAGGGATGGGGCATTGAAATTTCACTTTCCTCCATCATATTGAATCCTCTTCCTTAGGTATCCATCACCTTCTTCTCATCAAGAGCTTTCCAACTACTGTTGTCATGCCCAAATCCAAGCTATGGATTGGAAGTTATGCCCTTCCGAATTTATTTGAGCTTCATTGGTCAAAGGCCACGTGGCACCCACGTGGGTCCGTCTCATTCACACTATCCCAAGGTTCCCCAAATTTCTGAAGCTCCCTAGCACTCCTACCTCTATGGTGGAAACTCATCCACCATTGATTCCACTGATGAATCTTCGACCTAATTTAATGCACAGATCTTCGGGAATTCATGTCTTGCGTTGAATGATCCTTTTTGTTTCTATCCACATATCTTCCAGAGCCCCAAAGTTTTGAACTCCCGAGGTCCTGCCATGTAGTTCTATCCTTCGGCCCTTTTGGGAGCATACATTCTCACATCCTGAGTCTCTCGAAGTTTCGAACTCCCAAGGTACCATTAGTCATTAGGTCAAACAACCATGTATGAGGTAATGACATGTGGCAGATAACATAGATGACATGTGGCCCTATATATGGGTGCACGTCTCACATTCCAATTGGCATATAAGGCCTGTGAAATGCATGAATCAAGGTGACATGTGGCATGTCAAACATGAATCCACGTCACCTTGGGTGATGTCAACATGCCACGTCACTCCGGGTTGACACCCTTCCAACGCCCCTTAGATATCACAGTCAAGGTGTGTCTATGTATATCCAGAGATCTATGGCCTCTGTTACTTTGTAACTTCGACATTCGGGGGTTCTACCTGCTCCACACTCCATTTCCCCCAGAGTAGGTCTTCGCTGAAGTGCTTTACAAAATTCCTTCCACTGGTTGATCGAACGGTTGAGAGGTTTTCTCAACAGACTCCCCAGATCAATAGATCACGACCCTAGCTCCAGGGTCCCTAGGTTTCAATGTTCATCCACTCCTAGAGGGACACCTATCAACCTGAAACCTACTGGCAAAATACGTGTTACCTTCCTCGGGTTACCGACACCTCCTTACTATGTCATGAGGCCACCACACATGCCATCACCGTTGCTTGACATGTGGAACCCCACATGCTTTCAACATGATACACATGTTCCTACAATCAAATGGTAGAGAGAGATCCTAAAGGATCCTTAGATCAATGACCTATGTCTTCTCTGAGCTCCGAGCTTCAGAGCTTTCCACGCCTTTTACCACCCTTCCGGAGTTCCGAACTCTGAACATGTGAAGGACCTTGATCAACAGTCCACTTGTCCTCAATAATGAGCGGTCGATATCTACTTCGTCCTTTGGTCCTTTGGGAGTTCCCAACCCAAAATGCAACACTCCTCATATTTTCCAGAGAATCAAACTTTGAACCATGTTCAATCTGTCACCACGTACACCTGGCACCATGGCCAGGATTTTCTCTAGCCTTCGGAGCTTCACGAGACTTGCACACTCTTCTGATTGCACTCTTTTTTTTCCCTGGATAAACCATACTTTCAGATAACCATTGATCTGCATGCATGCATCCCTCTACTACCAGCGGTCCAGATTAACTTCGGGCTCCAAGACTTCAAATAATTCACCTTCTTTGTGACGAACTCACGAAGTCCAAAGGACTCAAGGGGTTAACACCTGCGCTTCTTCTCCAAATCTAATGGTCGTGAAAGATGTATGGTCTCTTCCAACAGAACCTTATAAAACATAAATTTAATGAGAGAAATGCTATCCTAACATCTATACAATTTCCTTATTCAGCATATAACCATTCATAACCATTCATTATTCAGCATAATTAAAATTTATGAGCAACATCATAATAAATTACATAACACAGCATAATAATGAAAATACATACCTCTAACTGATGCTACTTTCTATTCTCCAACTCTTCCTGATACTCTACCCAAAACCAACTAACCTCCTAGCCAGCTAGGAACAGAGCTTGTCTGACTCCCTAGCTCTAGGATTACTTAAGAATTCCTGGCCCCCGAGCCCAAATTCCCAGCAACAGGTGCCCCCTGTCTCAGTGCACCAAACTCCAACAATTTCCTCCAACAAAAACCAATAATACAGTCCTCCCCTCTCAAAATGATGCTCTCTCCCCAAAATCCAAAAGTCCCCCCCTCAAATGTTTTTTTCCTCCTCTCATCCTCCTTTCCCCCTCTCTCATTCACTGCCTTCTCCCTTTCATTAAGACTCACCCACCTTATCCCTCCATTCAATGCCAACCACCTTATCCCCTTTCTCTGAAATGGTTCCCTCATTCGATACGTTAAGTTTTCATTTAATAAATTAAAATTTATTAAACTCAAATTCATTAACCAAATATTTAATCAGTTAATTAATTAATTAATTAATTAACTAATATACATTAAACAATTATTGATTTAGAACAATTAATTAATTACTTAGGGTTGTTACATACACCCACCCTTCAGGAAACTTCGTCCTGAAGTTAAAGTATTTTAAGATACAAGGCAAAAGACACAGGGTTCACACATTCATATCCAATAACCAACATTATCAGTAAGTAAGCCAAGAAAATTCCTACATACTAGTGTACATGTGCAAGAAATGCATGTGTAGCTAGTACATACAAGTCTCGTGCATGTACTAATAACAATAACTATCACCTCTATAGTAATTTCTGTATGCATCCAATCCATTCAACAAGAATATTCATTTTATAAAAGATAATAACCCAATCAAATGTTTGTGAAATTCCTTAATTACAATTATCTAGCTCAACAATTTTATTTAGACAATTGTAGTTTAGTTAAGTAATTATGAATATTCATATATACACATTTTCTTTTTAGAAGGAAAAACAATGAATTCCACCATAAGGCAAATTTCCATACACTCTCAACTATTTCTACTCATCCTTCCTCCCTAACTTACTTCCATCTTCCATTCCTATCCTTCCTCTGTTGGACTATCTTGGAGCGTCAACTATATTGACCTAACTCCAAATAGAACCCGTAAGCGGAAGTGTCACTATCTTGACCAAGCTTCCCCAGCAGGCAACTGACAATCATCATCACATGTCTAGGGGAGCGTGAGCTAACACCATCCTCCCATAACTCCAGGTTTCAGAGTTTACATGGTGGGAAATGCCTCCACCCCTCCTAACAGGACTAGGGTCCACACCCTACAATGGAATATACAGTGGCACCGTGTTGTTAGGATTTTTGTCATCATTTATTCGGTTTTAGGCAGTCTCACCACCTGAAATCCTGCACCGGTCCACATATCATAGCAATGCATTCAAACCAATATAATTTCACATACAAAGATTCATACCATATTGTTTCTTGGTTGGTGGTCATGAAATCCACTTTTATTACCATTATCCCTTGGCTATTTCATAGCCCAATGACCTGCAAATTAATCTGTAACACAAACTCATACATATCTATGCATTATCATCATGCAATTGCATACAACCATAATTTCAATTCAGTATCCATGTACCAACAAATTTAACATCAAAGTTTTCAAGTTAGAAATAGATCTCATAATATCCCATAATTCAGTTAATGTTACCCATTCATAGAATTATCATTTACATAATAGATTGCATCATATCCAACATCATTCAAATAGCATTTAAACCTTCATAGGATTCACATTCACATAGTATATCACATCATATCCATCATCATCAATAAAATTTAAACATTCATAGAATTTACATTCACATAGTAGATCACATCATATCCATCATCGTCAATAACATTTAAACATTCATAAAATTTACATTCTCACAATATATCGCATCATATCCATCATTATTCAAATACATTTAAACATTCATAAAGGTTCATATGTCTTAGAAGTTCAAGTGTATCATTTAATAGTTTTACTATGAATAGAAAATAAAGGTGTTTAGGCCTCAGGTAATCCTAGTTGTCTAAGTCAAAAGGTGGCATTACATACTCCCAACCTTTGAGAAACATATTCTCGAGGTGGTCAAAAAAGTGAGGGATAACCTCATCGTAATGTCTCAGCTTCCTCCCAAGTAGAAGATCCTGGACTAAACTTGTCCCACTGGACCTTAACTTGGTCTACCAGACGATTCCTCAGCTGTCGGACTCTATGGTCCAATATGCGTAACGATTCTACCGTGAGGGTTCCCATGTCTGATACCTACAATTCCTTCCAATTTAGTTTATGTGATTCATCAGCAACATAATGACGTAGAACAGATACATGAAAAACATTATGAGTTTTATGCAAGTGGGGTGGTAGTACAAGACGATAGGAAACGGGTCCAATTTTCTCTTGGATTTTGAACGGTCCTATAAATCGAGGTGCAAACTTTGTCCCCTTCCCGAACCGAATGGTACTCTTATTAGGCCTGATATGAATGAAAACTTGATCTCCCACTTTATAACTTCGATCAGTCCTGTGTGCATCCACATAACGTTTCTGTCTATCTTGTGCTTCCTTTAGTCTCTTCCTAATCTGAATCACTTGTTCCTCCATCTCTTGAATCAATTCTAGCCCAACTGTTACTCGGTCTTCTAACCTCTCCCAACTCAATAACGTTCTACATGGCCTTCCATACAGAGCTTCGTAGGGTGGCATTCTGATGGAGCCATGAAAAATGTTATTGTAGGAGAACTCCACCAAATGTAGGTACTTCTCCCAATGGGTTTGATTATCCATGACATACATCCTAAGCATGTCTTCCATGACTTGATTTACTCTCTCAGTTTTCCCATCTGTTTCAGGATGATAAGTTGTGCTTAAGTTCAACTGAGTCCCCAACGCTGACTGCAAACTTGTCCAAAACCTAGAAGTGAATCCGGAGTCCCTATCTGAAATGATCTTCTTAGGTATCCCATGCAAACAGATGACCTCACTTACAAAGACGCGTGCCACATCAGTGACATCATAAGTGTCTCTAACCGGAATAAAATCAGCACTCTTGGTTAACTTATCAACTATTACAAGAATGGCATTGTGTCTATGAGATGTGAGCAACAACCCCACAACAAAATCCATGGAAACGACTTCTCACTTGGACATAGGAACATCATGTGGTTGTAGGAGACCTACTGGGTGATGTTGGTTGACTTTCACTTGTTGACACGCCTACCCAGAAGAAAAGCTTCCTCATGTCTGCGTACATCTTCTTCACACCCGAATGCGCACAATAAAGTGCTCTATGGGCTTCCTTCAGTATGATGCTTCGAATATCCCCACTTTCGGGGATGTACATCCTTCCTCAATATCTTAATAGTCCGTCTGCTTCCAGACTATATCCTTCATACTTTGGATCTAATTGCCTCCCACTCTAGAGGTTTGAAGTAACCTTTAAATACCAACTATCTCCAAGGAGTTGTGTCAACACACGTTCCCTCAGATTGACTTTTAAGGGTACCAAGGAGAGGACACATGGCCTCCTACTCAAGGCATCCGCGAACACATTCTCTTTTCCCTTGATATATGAAATACCAAAATCGTACTCACTCATGAACTCACTCCATTGCCTTTGCCTAGCATTCAAATCCCTTTGAGTGAAGAGATGTTTTAAACTTTGATGGTCTGTTTTAAGCTCAAAGTTTCTCCCTACTAGATAGTGCCTCCAAATTTTCAGAGCTAGCAATACAACTGTCAACTCTAAATCATGAGTAGCATAAATCTCTTCGTGTTTCTTCAACTTCCTTGATGCATAAGCTATCACTCCTCCATCCTGCATTAGCACGACCCCTAACCCTTGATTCAAGGAATCCATGCAGACTGTGAAGTCCTTTTCCATATCCGACACTCGTAGAATTGGCGCACTAGTTAGTAACCTTTTAAGCTCGATGAATGCACTATCACATTCTTATGTCCATTCATACCTGACCCCCTTGTGCTGCAAAGTGATGATGGGTTTCTTTATTTTAGAGAACCCTTCCACAAATCTCTGATAATAACCTGCTAGCCCCATGAAGCTTCTTACCTCATGAGCATTTTTCGGCACTGGCCACTCCATAATGGCCTTTACCTTTTCTGGGTCCACAAAGATTCCTTCCCTGGAAATGATATGACCTAAATAGTGAATTTTTTTCTAGAATAAGGAGCACTTCGACAACTTCCCATATAATTTGTTCTCTTTAAGGCAAGACAACACCACTCACAAGTGTTCCTCATGCTCTCTTTCATTCTTGGAATAGATGAGGATATCATCTAAAAAGACTTGTACAAAGCGGTCTAAGTACTTCCAGAATACACCATTCATGAGGCTCATGAATATTGTTGGCGCATTGGTCAATCTGAAAGGTACTACAACAAACTCGTAATGTCCAAATCGAGTTCGAAAGGCAGTTTTAGGAATATCGCCTTCCTTAATCCTTAACTGGTGATACCCTGATCGCAAATCAATTTTTGAGAATATCATTTCTCCTTTCATCTAATCAAAGAGATCATCTATCCGTGGAATTGGGTACCTATTTTTCACTGTAGCCCGATTCAAGTCCCTGTAATCTATACACAATCATAAGGAACCATCCTTCTTCTTCACAAAAATTATCGGTGCACCCCAAGGTGAGACACTAGGCCTTATTAGCCCTAAGTCGAGTAGCTCTTTCAAATGCATCTGCAACTCACAAAGTTATGGCGTTTTCATCCTATACGGAGTCTTGGAAATTGGTTCTACACTAGGTTTTAGCTCAATAGTAAAATCAAGCTCCCTCTCAGGAGGTAACCCTGGCAACTCATTCGGGAAAACATCTTTAAACTCTGAAAATACTGGGTATTGATCCAAGGAGGGTCCCTTCCTTTCATTCACTGCTTCCACAACATACATTCGACACCCTTTCCTCATGCACTGCTTAACCTTTATAGTTGAGATAAAGCATAGAGACACCTGTCTCCGTACACCGTGGATCTCTACCGGCCTTCCTTCATCGTCAACACAAAGCACCCTTTTTGCGAAACAATCTACCATAGCTCGATGTGCTTCTAACCAATCCATTCCAATGATTAGGTTATACATCTTGAGAGCAGTGACGTATACCTTCCACCTAGTAGTACACACTCCCAGGTCTACTAGACAATTATTAATGCTAGGTCCTATCGCTTGTTTTTCCCCCGAAGCCATCTTGACTTGTTTAAATTCATCGTGCTCGTAGGCTGCCAACCCACTCTCTTATAATGCAGATGGTGAAATGAAACTATCTGTAGCACCAGAATCAAATAAAATTTTAAGATTGATATGATTTAGCGTACCTGAAGATTCCACCACCTTGGATTGATGTTCTGCCTGACGATTATTAACTATTGCATAAATATGGTGGCTGCCACTTTCTCTTCCCATCGGGCTTTTCCTTATCTATGCACAAATCCTGATTGTAACTCTGGGCAGTCATGCTGGTAATGGGTTCCTTCACACCCCCAACAAGTAACATGATATGGAACCCGCGCACTACTCTGTGATGGTCTCTGAAATGAGCTCCTTCCCCTGGAACCCCTGCCCCTACTAGTTGCTCCCTAAGATGGTCATGGACCTGCTTGTGTTGTTGGTGATGAATGGGATGTTGCACTCGCTGTCATTGAAATACCTGTGGCGACTATCCTTGGTTCGACTCTATTACCATATGGAGGTGGCCCGGAGCTACCTCCCCTAGAGAATTTCCTAGGGGCCTTCCCCATGAATCCAGGATGATGCGGAAAGGTCGACCTCATACCTCCATTTAAGTTCATGTATTCCTCAGCATAACGTGCATTTTTTACTGCTTCCGCTAGTGAATATGGTTTCCACATCCACACCATGGCCCTTATCTTAGGGTTTAGCCCATAGACAAAGCGTTCTACCTATCATTGATCATTATCCATGTATGAAACATATTTCACCAATTCCATAAACCTAATCTCGTACTCTTCCACGGTCCTGTTTCCCTGTACTAGAGCATGAAATGCTCCCACCTGTTGTTCCTCGTAGTAAGATGGTAGATATTTCCTTCAGAACCTTTCCTCAAATAGTTCCCAAGAGACGGTGCCTAGGGTAAGGTGAAAATGTCTCTCCAAGTTTCCCCACCAATTCAAGGCACTATCTCTCAACTGAAAAATCGTTATCTTCACCTTTGATGTGGACACATAGTCTCTTAAGGTGAAACACCTTGTCACTGGCACGACCCCCGGAAAACTATGGAAGTTTGATATTCTGCAGTTCTCTAGTGATGTCTTTGGGTAGAGGCCCTCCCCCTGAATCCCTCGACACTTCAGGATTACCCACTCCAAATGGTGGGGGCTCCACTTCGATCCTTGTTGGTTGACGCCCCTTTAAAGTCTCATTTATGGCCTCCAAAGAGCGCAAAATGAGGGCTAATTCAGGCGATGGTGGTGGCGGCGTTGGCGGTCCCTGGGAAGATGCCCCTCTGCCTCGATTTCCTCGAATCCTGACCATCCTATATTTTTGAATCTGCATCGACCAAAAGTTTGTTAGGGTGAGTCTAGGACAATTCACATTTGCGCAACTTAAACTAGAAAATAGGGTTAGGCGTAAGTTTTTTTTTCTTTACTTGTCTGTAAACAGACATTACTCTCTTTAGGGGAAGTGGCTAGGTTAGGGTTTAAGCATCTAATCTTGATGTCTTCGCTTATGAAAACTGTAACACCCTGTTTCCCCCAGTTTGTAAAAATAACTATATTGGCCAAGAACTATGGAAAAATCAAAGATGTAAATGTTTGATTAGACAGACCTTTGTATAAAAGGTCGATGAATGTAAATTATATCATGAATATGTGTCGCATGATTGTTGGGAGGGGGATGTGCTAAAAGAGACCATGATGGCTAATGAGAGGTGGTGGAAGGGGCCAAGAATGGTTGCGTTAACTTCCACCGAACCGAAACTGTACTGGTTAGTACGTGCTTGGAAACCAAAGCTCACTCTCTGACCACGAAATGAATTACCACCAGGATGGTAGGTGGGGAGGCTCCTCAAGAGTAAATGAGGGGATGGGGGTGAATCGCCCATCCGTAGAAGCTCTCAGGCCTGACCACGGATGGGAAAATTCGCACCACACGCAACCTCGTAGGAGAGGGCAAGGAAAGAAGTGTGTAAGGGGGGCCAGGAGGAGAGAGTGCGTGCGACAGGAATCATGAAAGGAGAACTGGAGGAACTTCGAAAATACAGAGAGTCATGAACAAAGGAGAAGGAGAGTAACCTTCGTCCTTGACTTCCGTTGAGCTGGAAGCGGGAGACTGAGTCTCAAAGCATCGTGGTCTAGCTCGAGGGTGGCTAGTGGTAAATCCGGTTGGAATCACTGAGCCTACGGTTGGGTGGAAACAAGCACCCCTCTCAGCATTTGCATCACGTCCGAAATTTCTAATAAATGTTATGTCTTGCATTTGGAATTGAATGTCATGATCACATGCTCATTTTTATATGCTCGTAAATAGTTTCTGTATCGAAGTGTTTGCATTGTGCTTTGTTTGGAAATAATGGATGTATTCTTATACTGATATAACTACAAATCGGTTAATGTATAGAATGTATAAGTTCAGGATATGAGTCTGTTCCCCGGAGGATTGACCCATCTAACTTGACTTGTGCTATGCCCTGGTTTATCCTCCCAAAGGCACCCATTTTCGAGAAAGTCCCCTCGCATTCCAGAGTCAGAGTGAGCCACTCAAAAAGAGCTTAGTGTAAATGGGCTTCGGAGTTTCGGCTCCCGGGAAACCCAAGTGCGAGACCCCTTGTCTTCACACATCGCGAAGTCCCGACTTGCGAAACCCCGAAAGGAGCTTAGTGTAAATGGGCTTTGGAGTTTTAGCACCCGGGAAACCCAGGTGCGAGACCCCTCATCTTCGCACATCGTGAAGTCCCGACTTGCGAAACCCTGAAAAGAGCTTAGTGTAAATGGGCTTCGGAGTTTCGATACCCAGGAAACCTAGGTGTGAGACCCCTTGTCTTCGTACATCACGAAGTCCTAACTTGCGAAACCCCGAAAAGAGCTTAGTGTAAATGGGCTTCGGAGTTTCGACTCCCGGGAAACCCAGGTGCGAGACCCCTCATCTTCGTACATCGCGAAGTCCTGACTTGCAAAACCCCGAAAAGAGCTTAGTGTAAATGGGCTTTGGAGTTTCGGCTCCCGGGAAACCCAGGTGTGAGACCCCTCATCTTCATACATCATGAAGTCCCGACTTACAAAACCCCGAAAAGAGATTAGTGTAAATGGGCTTCAGAGTTTCAACTCCCAGGAAACCCAAGGGTATGAACCCTCGTCTTCACAAGTTGCGAAATCCCGGTACGCGAAATCCCGGTATGTGAAACTCCGAGTCGGTTTAGTGTGAATAGGATTTTGGGTTTCGGGGTTTGAACAGCCGAAAGACTCGACTCGTGGGCATCGTTGAGTCACGAAATGCGAAAGGCGCCTTTTGGCTTATCCTGGGGTCATAACTGATGATCACATGGAGGTGAAGCCTGCGCTTGGTATTTGAGTTGTACACAACATATTTTCAATGAAAGAACCAGTGGGTTGGTTTAGCGAAGGTCCCGATCGGAAGACCTAGCCTACGCTAGGGCCTCGTAGGAATTCGGGGACTTTGCCCCTCGATAAAGAAGGAGAAAGAAAAAGGCGAAAAAAAATAAAAAAAATCTATTATGTCGTAGTGGGCGTGTGACAAATTGGTATCAGAGCATGGTTACAACACTTGGCCTACTTGGGCTCATGAATGGGTTGCGCAAAGACTCCATTCGAAGTACTCTTAAAAAGGAGTAACCCTCTATCTTAACCCCCTTAATCACAAGTTGAAGTTAAGAATGAAAACTCCTATTGTGTGTATGCATGTGAAAAATATGAACTATTTGTTGGTTATGAATGAATATAAATATTGACTAACAACAAGCGTTTTTCTTTTGCACACAAGCAGACGATCAACCGCGGGAAACTGCAGATGCATAGAATGGTGACTCACAACGAAGTGGGAGATGGCTCCCACAATAGAGATGAAGAGTCTGACAAAAGGAGGGCGGTAGGGACCCCTCTAGATCTAGCTGATACTGTGAGGATCCTCATGGTCGAACTACAGAGCTACAAGGCTGACAACGAGAGGATGATAAAAGAGAAAGAGAAGCAAATGGAAATTAATGCAGTCTTATTGCAGAGTTTATCCGACATACAAAGACAATTGCAGTATGAACCTGACATTAGTCCCGTGGACCGACGACAGACAAATAAAATTCGAAGTCCACCTGAGATATAGAAACGTGGTCTTTTAAGTGGCCACACTGGGAAGAGCACCTCAAGGAAGGTCCACCCCAGAGATAAGGGACAAGCGTCAGACGATTCCTCTGGAAAGGAAGCTGGAGACTCAGAGGGATCTTCTAGCAACATAACTAGTTCTTATTCCTGAAGAAAACGAAAGAAGTGAAAGCATTCCAAGAGTCATAATCTCAAAGAATTCAGGAAGGTCAAACCACCCTCTTTCGACGGTGAAATAAAGAAGGGAGAGGAAGCAAAGGCCTGGCTGCTTGGACTAAAGAAGTATTTCAGAGTCCACGACTTCTCAGAAAATTTGAAGGCCCAAATAACCACCTTCAACTTGAATGGAAAGGCTTCCATTTGGTGGGAAGACCTTAAGAATGTAAAAGGGGTTCACGAAGAGGGCCTGTCTTGGGAACGGTTTGAGAAATACTTCAGGAAGAAGTATCTGTTGGAAAAATATTTCGACGAAAAGACTAAAGAATTCTATGAACTCAAGCTGGTGCAACTCACCATAGAGGAATATGTCAATAGATTCCTCGAGTTGTTGAGGTATGTACCCTATATAAAAGCAGAAAAGGAAAAGGTGCAACGATTCATCAGCGGACTACCTAAGGACTATCAGAACAGGATTGTGTTTGATGAGCCAAAGACCCTAGAAGACACTATCTGAAAGGCAAGATATTGTTATGAACAGCTTGGGCATCGGATAGAACCTCGTGAAGGTTGGAAGAAGAAGAATAGTTTGGGATTCCAGAAAAAGGGGTTTAAATCTCGAAGATTTAAAAATTATAAAAATGACTCAAGGTTGAGCTTCCCAACCCGAAGTGTACACCAGCAGAATTTCCCCTCCCAGAGCGGAAATAAACCTTTTGGATCTACCCCAGGAAGGATTTATAACCGAAAGAAAGAACCCTTGAAATGTTGTGGTTGTGGAGAAGAGCGTCTATTGAGGGACTTCCCGCACCGACAACAGAACAATCGGAGAATTTACAACGTTCAAGAAGATACCACTATCAATGAAATGGCTAGGAGTGTGCCACAAATTTATGCAACCGTGGATAATAAACAAACTGACCACCAAGCTTCAGTGGTGGAGATGGAAGGTATGATCACCAACCATCTAGTGTCTATTCTAATTGACCCTGGTTCAAATTTGAGTTATATAGCTCCTAAGGTTGTTGATAAGTGTAAATTACAGCCACATAAACACGCCAAGCCATGGTTGGTACAGTTAGACACCGGCACCAAAAGAAAAGTAATGGAAGTCATACCATCTTGCCGATTCACTATGGGTGAATTCCCCACCCAAGAAACCCTTAACATATTACCCCTAGGATCGTATGATTTGTTGATTGGTATGGACTGGCTAGCCACATATAAAGCCAGAATAGACTATTACCATAAAACCTTAGAATGTGTAAGTGAAGAAGGGAGAAGGATAACCCTTCAAGGGAGCCAAAAACCTGTCTCAATGAGGCGAATATCATCCCTTCAAATGAGAAAGTATTGCAGGAAGGGATGTCCACTATATGCCATACAAGTGTTGGAATTAGTTAAAGGTGACAAACCAAGCCTCAAAGACCACCCCACACTAAGAGAATATAGAGATGTATTTCTGGAAGAGGTATCGGGTCTACCTCCAAGACGGGACATTGACTTCTCGATAGAACTTGTACCAGGAGTGGTGCCAGTGTCTAGAACACCCTACAGGATGAGCACACCTGAACTAGTTGAGCTTAAATTACAATTAAGAGAAATGATGGACAAAGGCTATATCCGTCCTAGCGTGTCACCATGGGGAGAACCAGTCTTGTTTGTGAAAAAGAAAGACAGTACCCTTCAACTGTGTGTAGATTATAGATAACTCAATAAGGTAACCATAAAGAACAAGTACCCCTTACCTAGGATCGATGACATGTTCGATCAATTGGGAGGTTCTTCCATCTTCTCAAAGATTGACTTGAGATCTGGATACCATCAAGTCCGAATCAAGGGTGAAGACATCCACAAAACTGCCTTCAGGACGAGATATGGTCACTATGAGTTTGTGGTAGTACCATTTGGATTAACCAATGCCCCTGCCAATTTTATGTGCTTGATGAACAATGTGCTCAGCAAATTCCTAGACAAATTTGTACTGGTTTTTATTGACGATATATTAATTTACTCCAAGAATAGAGAGGAACATGAGGAAAACCTTAGGCTTGTACTTCAAGTGCTAAGAGAACATCGACTCTATGCCAAATTTAGCAAGTGTGACTTTTTCCAAAAGCAAATACATTACTTAGGCCATGTCCTCTCTAAAGAAGGAGTAGCAATATAACTTGACAAGATCAGGTCTATCATGGAATGGCCTACCCCTAAGGACGTTTCAGATATCAAATCCTTTATGGGCTTAGCAGAATACTATAGGAGATTTATAAAAGGATTCTCCAAGATTGGTTGTCCAATCACTGCCCTCTAGAAGAAGGGGGCTAAATTCACATGGACACAAAAATGTGAAGAAAGATTTCAAACCCTAAAACATCTACCAACCCACGTACCTATGTTGAAGATCGTCGATTCTGAAGCTGACTTCCTCGTGTGCACAGATGCCTGCAAGGAAGGGCTTGGAGGAGTCCTTATGCAAGGAGGAAGTGTGGTCTGCTATGAATCCCGAAAATTGAATGAGCACAAAGTCAACTATGTGACCCATGATTTAGAGCTGACCGCCATAGTGCACGCCTTAAAAATGTGGAGGCATTACCTCCTGGGAAGGAAATTTGTACTTATGACAGACCACTGTGGATTGCGATATCTGTTTGACCAACCAAAGCTCAATGCCAGACAAGCGAGGTGGATGGCCCTCCTTAGCGAATTTGATTTTGAAATCAAACATATTAAAGGAAAGGAAAATAAGGTGGTCGATGCCCTTAGCAGAAGTATAAAAACAATTCACCTGGCAATGATGAGCACCTACGAGACGGATGTCAAGGAAAGAGTCAGGAATGCACAAGAAACAGACACATTCTTCCAGACCGTGACCTCGTACCTGGAGCAAGAACCCACGGGGATAAAGTATGAAGGCTACCAGATGATAGATGGAGGTCTGCTAACTTACAGAAATAGATTGTATATTCTAGATTGTGACGACTTGAAGAGATTCATAATGGATGAACTACATAAAAGACCCTATACTGGTCATCCAGGATACCAGAAGATGGTCACGACCACCAGGAAACAATTCTATATGTCTGGATTGAAGAAAGACATAGTTGAATACTTAGCCAAATGCATAGAGTGCCAACAGATTAAAGCAGAACACCGACACCCAGCAGGATTATTACAACCTCTACCAATCTCGGAATGGAAATGGGAAACCATCTCCATGGATTTCATCACCGGATTACCAACCTCGACCAAACAGAATGATGCCAACATGGTAGTCATGGATAAATTAAGCAAGTCTTCTCATTTTATCCCCGTCAAGTCGACTTGCAAGGAAATAGACATCGCCAACGTATTCATGAAAGAGATATTCAGACTACATGGTATGCCTAAAGAGATCATGTCTGACAAAGACACAAAATTTACTTCCAACTTTTGGAAATCCCTGATGGTTGGTCTAGAGACCAAATTTTTGTTTAGCACAGCCTATCATCCTCAAACTGATGGATAGATGGAAAGAGTGAACCAAATATTAGAAGACATGCTAAGGATGCATGTAATGCATCAACCCAAAAAGTGGGAAGACTACCTGCCACTGGTGGAATTTGCCTACAACAACGGCTACCAGGAATCCCTGAAGATGAGTCCTTTCGAAGTCCTCTATGGTAGGCCGTGCAACACTCCAATCAGTTGGAGTAATCTCGTAAACAGAGTTACTATTGGACCCGACATGTTGAAAGAAATGGAACAACAAGTGACTCAGATAAAACAAAATCTAAAGGTCGCTCAGAACCAACAAAAAAGTTACGCCAACTGAAAGAGAACTCCAAGAGAGTTCAAGGCAGGAGACCACATATATCTCAGAGTTAGACCTAGGAAGAGTTCCCTGAAGATGGGAGCTTGTGCCAAGTTGGCACCTTGGTATTGTGGACCCTTTGAAGTTCTAGATAGAGTGGGACCTATAGCCTATAGGCTAGCACTTCCTCCCACGGTAAAAGCACATAATGTTTTCCATGTTTCATTATTGAAGAAATATGTACATGATTCTAATCATATAATTGACTAGTCTGTGATCCAGGTGGAAGCGGAGGAATAATTCCTACCAAAACCTCAATGAATACTGGATAGAAAGGAAACCTCACTCAGGAACCAAACCATTGCACAGGTCAAGGTGTAGTGGAAACATTTTGGCCCAGATGAGGCTACATGGGAAATGGAAGATGCCATGAAACAGGCATATCAAGTTTTGTTTACTTCTGTAAATACACATCATATTGATAGATAAAACATCGAGGACAATGTTCCTTTAAGGGGGAGGGAATTGTAACACTCTGTTTCCCCCAGTTTGTAAAAATAACTATATTGGCCAAGAACAATAGCAAACTCAAAGATGTGAATGTTTGATTTGATAGACCTTTGTATAAAAGGTCGATGAATGTAAATTATATCATGAATATGTGTCGCATGATTGTTGGGAGGGGGATGTGCTAAAAGAGACCACGATGGCTGATGAGAGGTGGTGGAAGGGGCCGGTAATGGCTGCGTTAACTTCCACCGAACTGAAACTATACTTGTTAGTACGTGTTCGGAAACTAAAGCTCACTCTCTAACCCCAGAATGAATTACCACTAGGATGGTAGGTGGGGAGGCTCCTCAAGAGTAAATGAGGGGATGGGGGTGAACCTCCCATCCGTAGAAGCTCTCAAGCCTAACCACGGATGAGGAAATTTGCACCACACGCAACCTCGTAGGAGAGGGCAAGGAAAGAAGTGTGGAAGGGGGGGGCAGGAGGAGAGAGCGCGTGCGACAGGAATCACGGAAGGAGAATAGGAGGAACTCCGAAAATACAGAGAGTCATGAACATAGGAGAAGGAGAGTAACCTTCGTCCTTGACTTCCATTGAGCTGGAAGTAGGAGACTAAGTCTCAAAGCATCGTGGTCTAGCTCAGGGGTGGCTAGTGGTAAATCCGGTTGGAATCACTAAGCCTACGGTTGGGTGGAAACGAGCACCCCTCTCAGCATTCGTATCATGTCTAGAATTTCTGATAAGTGTTATGTCTTGCATTTGGAATTGAATGTCACGATCGCATGCTCATTTTTATACGCTCGTAAATAGTTTATGTATCGAAGTGTTTTCCTTGTGCTATGTTTGGAAATAATGGATGCATGCTTATACTGATATAACTACAAATCGGTTAATGTATAGAATGTATAAGTTCAGGATACAAGTCCGTTCCCCAGAGGATTGACCCATCTTACTTGACTTATGCTATGCCCTGGTTTATCCTCCCGAAGGCACCCTTTTTCGAGAAAGTCCCCTCGCATTCCAGAGTCGGAGTGAGCCACTCGAAAAGAGCTTAGTGTAAATGGGCTTCGGAGTTTCAGCTCCCGGGAAACCTAGGTGCGAGACACCTCGTCTTCGCACATCGCGAAGTCTCGACTTGCAAAACCCCGAAAGGAGCTTAGTGTAAATGGGCTTCGGAGTTTCATCACCCGGGAAACCCAGGTGCGAGACCCCTCGTCTTTGCACATCGCGAAGTCCCAACTTGTGAAACCCCGAAAAGAGCTTAGTGTAAATGGGCTTCGGAGTTTCGACACCCAGGAAACCTAGGTGCGAGACCCCTCGTCTTCGTACATCACGAAGTCCCGACTTGCGAAACCCTGAAAATAGCTTAGTGTAAATGGGCTTCGGAGTTTTGGCTCCTGGGAAATCCAGGTGCGAGACCCCTTGTCTTCGTACATCACAAAGTCCCGACTTGTGAAACCTCGAAAAGAGCTCAGAGTAAATGGGCTTCGGAGTTTCATCTCCCAGGAAACCCAAGGGTATGAACCCTCATCTTCGCAAGTTGTGAAATCTCGGTATGTGAAACTCCGAGTCAACTTAATGTGAATAGGATTTTGGGTTTCAAGGTTTGAAGAGTCGAAAGACACGACCTACGGGCATCGTTGAGTCACGAAATACGAAAGGAGCCTTTTGGCTTATCCCGGAGTCATAACCGATGATCACAATGAGGTGAAGCCTGCGCTTGGTACTTGAGTTGTACATGACAGATTTTCAATGAAAGAACCAATGGATTGGTTTAGTGAAGGTCCCGATCGGAAGACCTAGCCCACGCTAGGACCTCGTAGGAATTCGGGGACTCTATCCCTCGATAAAGAAGGAGAAAGAAAAAGGAAAAAATAAAATAAAAAATCTATTATGCCATAGTAGGTGTGTGGCAAAAACTATTGACCCTCTCGGTTGGTAGTTACGCTAGCACTGTACCCCACTCACCTATTCCTCTAACTTACCTTCCTAGCATGCATGGAACCCCTCCCAATTATCCTGATCTAAGTCCTTTAAACTTTTCCTTTAAAACTAAATAATGTGATTTCTAACATAATTTATCATTAACATTGATTACTCACTTAGTTAATTAATCATTCTAATTTATTAGTCACTAATGGATTAATCACTTTAAGTAGTTTTAAATTTAAGCATGAATTTAAATATAATTTAAACATAATTTTAAATGTAAATAAATTTAAAATATTTAAAATTAAACTATTAATTAAAGCATAGATTTAAAACATAAATTTAATGATGTTTAAACAAAAATTGAAATATGTAAAAACAATTTATTATTATTATTATTATTATTATTTACTAGTAAATGATTAATTTAACGAATATTTAAAAATATATAAAAGAAAACAACAAAGAAAAAAGAAAAAGAAAAAATTATTAAATTGATTTTTTTTTTTAAATAGGGCATCGTGGGTCCTCGCATGAGGCCCACGTGCCCCACCCTCGCTTCCTCCAACTCTCCATATCTAAACCCTACACGTACTCTTCGGGCTCTCTATCCCCAAACCCTAAACGCTCCATCATTTTCCGCCTTTCTCACTCTACAAGTGCGGCCTGGGCCTCTCCCACTCTGCAACTATGGCGGAGTTATGGTAATGGCTAGAGGCTCCTCCCTTGATGGCTCGATGCTCGGCTTTGAGCACTGGCTTTGGTAGCTTAGCGATCGGGTTATTTGTCTCGGCTTGACTTGTGCGTTGGTTTGTATGTTTTTTTGGTAAATGTCTTGTGTTGTGTTCTGATGCTTGGCGCTAGGTGCTCGGTCTCGACTTACCTATGTTGTGTTCTAATGCTTGGCACTAGGCACTCGGTCTCGACTGACCTGTGTTGTGTTTTGATGCTTGGTGCTAGATATCTTGGTCTCTTACTTGGTTTTGTATGATTTGGCATGCGACCTGTATGGCACTCGGGTGCTTCACTTGTGGTCTTACAGGTTCGGCTTAATGCACAACAAATGGGCCCGTGGGCTCTTCCCTTGGCACCTTGTGTATTGGTGTTGGCTTGGCTCTTGATGATTGGGCTCGAACTTTGGCATCTGATCTCAACTGACTTGTGTTTTGTTTGCAGGTCTCATGAATCTGGAGAGGGAGACATGTGCAAAGGTATCGGGCTTGGCGCCTGTGCATGGCTATGATGGCTTATGTGTTGTGTTGCAGGTCACATGGATCTGGAGAGGGAGCTAAGACTTTCTATATATATATATATATATATAACTCTGTTGTGTACACTATGCTCCCTTGCAGGATTTGTGCTTGGCTTTGGCTTAGTGTTGGGCTTTGATTTGGTATTGTGCACATAAATGGACAGTACTATGTTGAATAGCTTGCAGATATGTCAATGTGTTTTTTTTACCGTCCATTTAAAAATGCATTTCAAAGCTAGCCCTCATCAATATATCCATGATTTTTATTTTTTTTTAACCATAATTGGAAGATTTTATATTAAGCAAAATCTGCAGCAGAGCTTGCAGCAAGAGTATGTCATAATTTGTCTCAAGACAGTGCCAACAAAGTCTAAAAAGGTGCTAACTACCAGCATAAATCTGTACAACACAAGTAGTTTCAAATACATGACAGTCCAAGGTATTGTGCACATATAACCCACCTTCATGGGCTCCTCCCTTGCGACTTATAGATCGGTCCTTTGTGTCGGGCTTTATTTGAGATTGTGTTCTCGCGTTGTCTCTCTCAGCGCCTTGTGTATGGGTTATATCCTGAATACTTGATGTGAGTGCTTGAGAGTTTTAAACTTTGATTTAATATTGTGTGTTTCATCATGTCTTGTTGTTGATGCAGGTCGTATGGAGCGGGAGCTAGGCCTTCGCGCCCCCTTTTTTCTTTAACTCAGTTGTGTGATTTGAGCTGCGTAGAGTACAACAGTCAAGTCTTGGGCTTGGCGATGGTGGGATTTCAAAACGAAACCCAACTTTTATCCTTTTTTTTTTTTAATAAATAATTTTTTTTTT
>ML783120.1:207049-226518 GCA_009831015.1 Picea engelmannii | reverse complement strand
ATTGTTTTATTGTTTGTCACTTTCAATATGTATAACATTATACCATTTTTACTTTCAATGAGCATAATGTTTATATATAGATCTATATATAATATACATTAGTGGGTTTGGCTTGCAGGTTAGGCGGAGCTGGAGATGGAGCTTTGAGTTTGAGCTTGGCCCTCAGGCCCAGATTTATATCTGATTAAAGGGTTTTAAGGCCCCTCTTTCCCAAGGTTTTCAGGTTGCAAGTTTTCAGGGTTGATTTCAATATATATTTACCCTAAACAATTTATTCAGGGTTTCAATATAACTAATTAGAAGTTGTTTAAATTTTTTGGTGGGGGTTGTTTAAATTTCTGGGTGGGAACAATTCCCTTCCTAAATTGGGTAGGTGGGTAGGCCCTGGTCCAAGTTTTTTAAACTAGGGCTCTGATACCATGTGTAAGGTCTCTTCCAACAGAGCCTTATAAAACATAAATTTAATGAGAGAAATACTATCCTAACATCTATACATTTTCCTTGTTCAACATATAACCATTCATAACCATTCATTATTCAACATAATTAAAATTTATGAGCAACATCATAATAAATTACATAACACGGCATAATAATGAAAATGCATACCTCTAACTGATGCTACTCGCTATTCTCCAACTCTGCCTGATACTCTACCCAAAACCGACTAACCTCCCAGCCAACTAGGAACAGAGCCTGTCTAGCTCCCTAGCTCCAAGATTCTGTAAGGATTCCTGGCCCTCGAGCCCAAAACTCCCAGCAACAGGTGCCCCATGTCTCAGTGCATCAAACTCGAACAATTTCCTCCAGCAAAAACCAATAATATAGTCCCCCCTCTCAAAATGATGCTCTCTCCCCAAAATCCAAAAGTCCCCCCCTCGAATGTTTTTTTCCTCCTCTTATCCTCCTTTCCCCCTCTCTCATTCACTGCCTTCTCCCTTTCATTAAGACTCACCCACCTTATCCCTCCATTCAATGCCAACCACCTTATCCCCTTTCTCTTAAATGGTTCCCTCATTCGATACGTTAAGTTTTCATTTAATAAATTAAAATTTACTAAACTCAAAATCATTAGCCAAATATTTAATCAGTTAATTAATTAATTAATTAATTGACTAATATACATTAAACAATTATTAAATTAGGAAAATTAATTAATTAATTAATTAACTAATATACATTAAACAATTATTAATTCGGGACAATTAATTAATTACTAGGGGTTGTTACAAAAGACTTTGACTCCTCCCGAACTGATCTCGTTTGCTCATCCTCCAAACAAAGGGATCCTCCCTTTCGAGACCTAAATTTCATTATCTTTCCTGAGATTGAGATTTAGGAAAATATCTCGTGCACTCATTGTGCTCGCTCACCTTGAGATCCATTCAATGCTTCACTAAGCATTGTCCCTGTGCATGCTTTGCACGGGCCTCTCCTTCGAGATTTTATACCTAGACAAGTAGATGTGTACTCCTTGTACCAGGAATTCATAAGAGAACCAATTTGAAACTTATAGAATATCAAAGGTTCATTCCTTCAACCATGAAATACACACACAGGCATCTGACTCTGAAACTACATAGCATAACATTACCCAATTAACTCAGAGATAAGAAAACTTAGACATTCAAAACATGCATTTCAATCCAAGTGCACATGGTAAATGAAATATTTATCTATTACAGATGATTACCGATCAACTAACTGTGGGTGTTAGCCTCTCCACCCCGTAGGCTCAGAGGCATTCATTCTTAGCGCTCTAGCCACCCTCGTGCCAAGCCATGATATTACTAGGGAATTTTTTGTAGTTTCTCAGATATTCTTTCTCTATCACAGCCTCTGTAAGGTTTATCAAATGCTCCCTCAACATCAAGCTCGTGACCCTCTTCTCAGGTCAGGTATTTTTGGGTTCTCTCCAGTGACGAGAACAACTTATTATTTCCTTTATTCGTCTTAGCATATCCAGATCGCATGCCCCTTGTGGGCATGGTATATTTCTTGTATGATGCATGTGTATTATTGCACGCCTTTTTTCTCCCCGGGAAGGTTCTGGACTTGTCCTATTCCTTCTATCAGAAGAAAAATCGGGCCAGTCTGGGCCTGCAGGAAAACTGCACCCTATGGTACTTTGGGCTGGTAGTCTTCTGTCTCCTCAACCAGACCTTCCATGCTTCCATTCATGGGGGTAGTTGATTTTTCAACCATCAGTCTCTTTTTCATTAACATATTCTTCCTTGGAGTCTGGATGAGGCTTATTATTTCAACAAAGATAGTTTGGGTCATTTTGACATAATGAACCCTCTCTACGGTTTCCTCACCCTTTCCTCTAGTGATATCATGGCCAGTACTTCGAGGCTTCACCCCCACAGTTAGTTATTGGAAATATAAATAATAATACATTTACATTGTTCCCATGCCATAGCATGGTGATCATAATTAATGATTAATTAGAAGCTGGGGGAAACAAGGGTGTTACAAAGCATAAATTTTTGTTGGAAGGTTAAAAATGAATGAGACAAATGGGAGCTTAAATATAACATCTCAGGGTATGTCATATAAATTTTTTAGCAATAGAGAATCAAAACTGACAATGTTGTAATAGGTTGAAGGTCAACATATAGGACAGTCCCCAAATAAGGGCTTAAAGAGGTTTGTTAACTTGAAAATTTCACAACTTTTTATTGGAAGATCTATTTGGGGTGATTCAAAAGTGTGATAAAGAGAGAAAAAGGAGAATTATAGGTAAGTATTATTTTTAATCCTCGGTTTGGTGATTTATAATGTAAATATGATGTATGACCATGGGCCCAACAATGTAATATGTAAATCATGTATATTAAAAATATTGAATAAAATGTATCACTGGTTGTAGACGAACAAATATGGAGACTTGGGGGTTTAGTTTCCATAAGAGAAAGGGATCTTGAGGGGCATATGCATGCTTTTTAAACCCAAACCATATTTCTAAGGTACCTTCCAAGTAGAAGAGATGGCACAAGTATTTATACATCCCAGAAGGGTACCTTTAGGGGTCTTCCATATGCCTACAGATATAAAAATCCATCCTTGAAGTTCCTATCTGTTCTATTCTAACAGTTGTTCATACACACCTAAGCTAAGGGTAATACATATAAGAAAAAAAAAACAATCTTGTATTAAGGTTAGAACATAAATAAATTTGGTGGTGGATGCAGCGGAAAAATACAATATTTTTTTTCTCCTTGTATGATTGACATGCCTTTATTTTCTTTTGAGTTTAATGTCTCATTAAACCACAAAATATAGCAAGTAGCAGACTTGTGCGCCATCTTGCAGGTCATATTTTGAGGCTTTAACATGTAGAACAAAGAAGAATGAGAACAATTGGTTTGAGATTTTGAAGAAACAAGTCTGAAAAGTTTTCAGGTTTTTTAAGATTGATTTTTTGGTTGTCTTGTCTTTGAATACACTCCAGATCTACACAAAAGAGTCTTGAGATAGAATAATGTCCAAGATCTTGAAATCATGGTTTGACTGGCGAAATTGCATAGAAAATGAATTCTTATATTTTCTCCTCTTCCACTTGATTGTTGATGATGTGTGGGAAGAATCTCTACTGGGAAGGGATCGTGTTTTTTTATGGTAAGGTGCACTAAAGATTTTTCACTGTTATCTCCAACCCACAAGTTATTTCATCCATAGATGCATGCATTTATACACTTAGTTGTTTGAAGGTTGCAATGAAATTTGTACAATTCAACTCAAGAAAATTACGTTGAATTTTATTAGGATAGTCAAAGAGTGAGGGTTATGTTTGCATCCCCTAGAGGCACTATTGTTTGAGTTTCTCTCAAGACATCCACTTGTTTTCCTACAATTTGTGGTGGCTTATATTTAACTTTTCTAGTGTGGGAGTTCCTTATGACTTAAACCGAAATAGTGGCATACTAAAGTGAAATGAAGGTTGCATACAGAGACCATTATAGAATAGTCTTTCATCAAATGAAATCGACAACTTGAAAATGTGAAACTTGATACACTCACCATCTCTAATATCGTGCAAGCATGTGAAAGGTTAGAAGCATTGGAAAAGGGAAAGAAGATCCATTGATTTGTAATCAGAAGGGGACTCAAGTTCGATGTGTTTGTAGGGAGTGATATTGTCGACATGTATAGTAGAATGTTGAGGGTTTATATACTAATTGTTGTACAAACCTGAAACAAACACATACTAACAATCTTAGAATGAAGACGCCAATTGGGTTCTACGGGAGTTTGGTTACATGCATGCTATCATTACCATATTTTCAAGTTGTTGTGCATGCTACAGAGCATTTTTATTATGGATAATTTGGATATTATGTCACAAACCTTTTTTCTCCCAATAGTAGAATAGGCACACCCGAGGACCTGAAATTTTGATTGACAAAACTCACAGTTTAGAATTATGGGTGTTAATGGACATGGTTCATAGTATTTCTAGTAACAGTGACACAGATGGTCTTGATGTTTATAATATTGGTCAGAGAACAATAGAATTGTACTTCCACACAAGAGAGACGGGATACTACAAGTTGTGGAGCCAACTATCAGTATGGCATTTGCAAACATGCTTCAATCTTTTGTTATTAATTCCTATGAAGAAGAATAGTCACTATGATTTGTGTTTGAAGATTTAGGAGTGGAAATGCAAGATATACTAGGAAAGTGGTTCAACAACTTGGATTCTTAAGGATTTTAATGTTTCAATGGAGGAAGAATTTTCCTAGAGATTGGCTCAAAAATATTTCTTCACATCTTCTATTCAATGATTCTCTTTTTTTTTCCAACCCACATAAGAAAGATAGTTAGGCTGAAGTTTTTGGACTTGTTAATCATCCTATGTTTTTGGATTAAATACCTGCGAGGAATTTATTCATTCTGTATCATCCAGAGAAGGTTTTCTCTGTCAAAAGATGGGAATGAAAGAACCAAAACCCTTTTTAAGAATCTAATGGACCTTCTGCGTGATATGATGATCTTCTTTGATGGGATAGTTTGAAATGCATGTGGGAAATTTCCAGTATAGTTTGAGTATGGGAACAAAAACTCTTCAATAACATGTAGCTTGCCAAACCAGAGGGATTCTAGGAGTATCTTGGATCATTCCTCTCTAGGAGAACCTGTAGGGACACTTTCTACTACAACAATTACAAACTATAAATGTGTTGAACCTGCACAAAATAGATCTAGCTAGAAAATAACACACACATTTGCAGAGAGAAATTGAGAAAAAAGAAGCAAGAGAGAAAGAATGGAAGAATTCTCATTAACTGTATGAATAATGAATAATTTACACATGATATACAATGTATAACTCAACCAATGCGCAATGGAGGAGAATCCAATGAACTATAGTGGTGGTATAGAGTGATTTGGACACACACCAATAGTTATGGGAGTAAACTGCCACCCAGTCTAGTCTCTCGGGTAGTTACGAGAGTGAATTGCCACCTAGATGAGTTAACTAGTTTATCAGTCTTCAGTTAACTAACTGAAACAGAGTGAAGTGAGGAGGAGATCAGAGAATCATGGGTAATGAGCTAGTTTGGTGATGATCCCAAGGACAATGTGCATTAGATGGTGATGATCCCAATGTTGCATGGTGACAATACCAATGTAGCATCTAGACTCCACTCAACTGATCAAACTGAAGAGAATATTCTCCCTAGAGGAATATTCTTCCTAAAATATAGGAGACTGAATAATGACTAATAAACAAGGAAAAACATTAAGAAAAAAAAATCCTAGGTGTGTGTGAAGTAACTCCAACACCCCCCATGAAAATCATTATGGTGAAAATAAATAATGGGTCCCCGAAACGACGCCATGTTAGGTACCCAAATACAAAAGATACACTGAAATAAAGTGAGGAAAGAGGGAAAACCTCATGGGAAACCCCCCCCCTCAAGGTACAATGTAGGTAAAAAGAAGAACCGACAATTGCTAGGAAACCGTGTCCTTCACGCCAAGATGACTTCGTTACTCAGTGAAGGTCTTGGTGAATATGTCTGCAGTCTGTTCTACTGAAGGAAAAAACTACAGGTCGATGATCCCCTCATGTACTAAGTCCTGGATTTAGTGCATGTGGATCTCGATGTGATTCATTCATTGCCTCTGAACTGGATCTCTACAGAACTTCAGAGTGCTCTGGTTGTCACACCAGATGACGATCAACTGATGAAACTGAGTTCCCAACTCAGTGAGAAAATGATGTAGCCACATAGCCTAAATGGTTATGTTAACTACCCCTCTGTACTCTGACTCAGATTAAGATAGAGAAATAACATCCTACTTCTTGCTCGACCAACAAATAGGCCCATACTGAGTGAGTAACCAAATGTGTAATTGTGATCAATGCTATCACCTGCCCAATCAAAATCAATGAACTTGATGAGATCCAATGAAGATTTTGTTGCATAATGAATCCCAAAGGTGATGATTCCCGGTACATATCAAAGGATATGCTTTACAACCTTCCAATGTAGATCATGCGGCTCTTGCATGAACCTGGAAACTGCGCCAACTGTGTAGGAGAGTTTGGTGTGGAGTGTGTGAGATACAACAAGCTCCCCACTAGTTGTCTATATAGTGTGTTGTCAACCAGTGGAGTGTCCCCACCATCCTTAAGTTTGACTCTTGATAGGAAGGGAGTCCGAGCAGACTTGCAGTCTATCATGTGAAATATCTCAAGGATATCTTGTGCATACTTGGTAGGAGATAGTTTGATGCCTGATGCATCTTGAATGATCTTGAGTCCAAGGAAGAAGTGTAGCGGACCCATGTCCATCATCAAGAACCTGTCATGCAAAATCCTCTTGACTACAACAATCGCCGAAGTCGAGCAACCAGTGATCAAGAAATCATCAACATATAGAACTAAGAGTAGAATTGAATCAGTCGTACTGAGCATGTAAACATTTGGTTTTGATTTACAATGTACAAAGTTCTGTGACAACGGGTAGGAGTCCATATTGACATACCATGCCCTCGGAGACTGCTTGAGGCCATAAATATATTTCTTCAGTCGACAGACCAAAGATGAATCCTTCATAAATCCTTGGGGATTCTTCATATACATCTCCTCAGAGAGATCACCATGAAGAAATGAATTCTTCACGTCCATATGATGGACTTCCCATCCCTTATCTGTCGCAATGGCAAGTGCCAAATGTATGGAATCCATATTCTCCACTGAAGAAAAGGTCTCATCATAGTTAATTCCATGCACCTGCTGAAAGCCTTTGGTAACAAGCCTAGCTTTGTATCTACTAATCTGTCCATCCGTTGCGCTCTTGGTCCTATAGACCCCATCTGGACCTGAAAAGTTTCCTTCTAGAAGGAAGGGGAACCAAATCCCAAGTTTGGTTCTCGAGGAGGGAGTTCTACTCTTCCTGCATGGCAGATTCCAAAAAGGGATTTCCAACGGTCTCGCCATAAGACTGTGGATATGAATACTGAACCAAGAAACTATGCCTGGGTGGAAATGGTTCAGTGGAAGTGAGTGCAAGAGGAGGCTCCTTGAAATCAGATCGATTCCTCCTAGTATCATCTTGATCACCAACAAGATCCCCTGCATCCTGAAGAGTAGTCTGGGCCGACTTGGGCCTCTACTCTGGCTCTGCATCTTCATCTAGATGCATTGAATCTGCATCTCACTGTAATGAATCTGTGTCTAGATCATCTAAATCCTTTGAAACATAACTCTCATCTGAAGAAAATTCAACATGTGCATGCTCATCATCTCTGACAGGTGGAAGAACAAACTTCTCTGCATGCGGCTATTGAGGTGCATGCGAGACACTTTCCTCGGATTGGACACTACGCTCAATGATGATCCAGTACGAGGAAAGATCAATGAGTTTGTATCCATTCACACCATTTTATCCAGGTGGATATCGGTGGCCACCCATCCAACTGGCTTAAAACAATTTTCTTGCAATTTTGTTAATCTACTATTTTTAGCAGTTTTTAACTTTCGGGGCTATTTTGAGGGCCTAAATGAAGGTTTTTATGGATAGATGTTATCAATGATATTCAAATTATCTAATTGAGATTGATCCCCCTAAATGAATCTCCTCAACGATACCTTTCCAACGAGCTATCGTGCGCCCCAAATGGATATTGTATGCAAAAGTTACGACCCTGAGAAGTTGATGTACTAACTTACCCAAACAGGGCCCACATGACTTTTGGTGCTTCATCTCCTAGGGTTACGTTTTTTGGATGTCTAGGGTTTGTGAAATTCTAGTTTATTGTAAAAAATGCCTTCAGAGCCTCATTGTAATCATCTTCTTGCGAATGAAGCAACCGTCACATCTCTTCTCAGAGATAAACCGCCACCATTCCAACAAGCTTGTTTTCTGCTGCATTTTACAGTTTCAGCTTATTTCTTTATTGAATAGAAAACCAATTTTAATGTATCTCTATTATTCCGTGTTAAGCATATTTTGATAATTTGTATTCATTTCATTTTTTTCATAAAATCAAGATCAGTGGTATCAGAGCAGTCTTCTCCTTGTCGTCTTAATGCATGTCCCCAACGAGGTAAGGGTACAAAGAATTGGGTCTCGAGCTTGTTTCTCTTGAGGACAAGAGCTCTCACACACCCAAGCGACCTCTCATGGCAGGAGAAAAGAAATATGACGAGACAAAAGATCCTTTCAAAAAAATTCTTGAGGAAGCCCTCACACAACAGAGGAACGAGATGATGGATAGTTTCGTGCAAATCCTTCAACGACTACCAACAGGTGACGCATCCTCCTCGAGAGGAGGCGCCGCCCCCTTAAAGGTACAAATAAACTTCGATATTCCTATATTTGAAGGTCAGATAGACGCGGATGTTGTAGACAAGTGGTTGAATCTACCAGACATGTATTTTTCTATTAATAACTTTTCGAATAGAGAAAAAGATTACTTTTGCACTCCTCAAAGCCGTTCCCCATGTCAAATATTGGTGGGAAATTTTCTGTGAGAAAAAGAAAACAAAGGAAACCTCATTATTTATAGTCACAACCACCTGGGAATACTTCAGGGATGCTACTAAGGAACAATACTACCTTGTCAGAAGTTATGACAAATTGTATACCAAATGGACTACACTGCGGCAAGAAAGAGACCAAGCAGTGCCAGAGTTCACAAATATCTTCCATACCTTTCACACCAAGCTGGGTATCAAAGATTCAGAGAAACATCTAGTGCTCAAGTATTGCGGTTCTCTGCATAGATACGGACCGAAATGGAATTTTTGTACATCTCGTCCTTGGGTGCGACCTACTGATATGTCATCAAAATCGAGCAGAAGCTCAAACAAAAGATGCGTTAATTTGGGCCTGGGAACCCCGCACAACATAATCCAGTAAAGGGGGGGCCCAAACCACATAAAAAAGGACAAAGAAAAGATGGAAAGTATCAAGGAAACCATTCCAAGCCACAAGCAAAGAAGGACATCGGAAAGACAAAGAAAGCTACCCGGAAGTGGTGCGACTTCCATAAAAGCTCTTGGAATAACATTGTTGATTGTCACTCAAAGCAGTCACTAGTGGCTGAAGTGAAAGCCTCTGAATCAAATGTGGGTTCTGACTCCGAGTCAGAAAAATAAAGGGGAAGATAGATCATTGACGCAGAACTCAGTGCCACCGTTTCTACCACCAAGCTCCAGCCTGGTGAACCAGACGAGCCAGAAGACGGTGAGCACCTCTTCCATTCACAGATGTGGGTGAAAGGCACCCCGTTGCACTTCATCGTTGATAGCAGTAGCCAGAAGAACCTCATCTCAGCAGAGGTCATCAAGCGATTGGCCCTACTGAAAACGCTGCACCCACAACCCTACACCATTGGATGGATCGTCCAAGGAAGCAAACTTCGCATCATCCAACAGTGTCGACTGTCATACGACATCAAGCCCTTCAAAGATGAGGTATTGTGTGATGTTTCTCCTCTTGAAGTTTGTAATGTTCTTTTGGTCCAACCTTATTTATGGAAATTTCATGTTCTATATGAGTCTATGCCTCGTAGTTTTATTATTACTTTGAACAGGAAATTGTATAGGATATCTGAGGCAGTCCCTCCTAGTGTTATTTCCTTGATCTCTACCAAGAAATGCAGAAAGGTCATCTCTTAGACTGGGAAATTTGTCTTCTTCGTGATTCACTCTCAGAGTGAGTGAAATATCGCAGACATGTCCAGGGCCTCTGCAGCCGATCTCTCCACACAAAAAATGCAAGTGGATAAGGTCGTGCAAGAATACTCAGATATCTTCTCTTCTGCTACTGGGGTACCTCTGCACTGCCAGGTCAAGAATTCCATCTATCTGACCCCGAGCGCACCGCTACCCAATGGGCCAGTCTACCATCACTCTCTATTAGAAAATGAGGAGATCAAGAGGTAGATCCAAGAGTTGTTCCACAAGGGGCACATCCGTCCCAGCTCATCACCTTGTGGGATCCCAATCGTGTTGGTGCAGAAGAAAGAAGGGACCTGGTGACTCTGCATTGATTACCGAGCTCTGAATAAAATCACAGTCTGAGACTGGTACCCAATTCCATGAATCGATGACCTCCTTGATCATTTCACGGGGGCCAAATACTTCAGTAATATTTATCTGAAGTCTGGCTACCACCAGGTCCCAATAAAACAGATAGATGTATGGAAGACCGCCTTCAATTCAAAATAAGGTCTTTTTGAATGGCTGGTCATTCCCTTTGGTTTGAAAAATTCTTCAACAACTTTTATGAGGCTGATGGACGATATCCTACGACCTTTCACCAATACTTTTGTAGTGGTGTATCTAGATGAAATCATCATCTACAACAAGACTTGGGTAGAACACTTGCAGCATATTCAACAGGTTCTGCACACCCTGCGACAACACAAACTATATGCAAACTTGGAAAAAATCTCCTTCGGCATGGACAAGGTCCATCACTTAGGCTACATCGTTGATCAGCATGGTGTGCATGTGGATCTAGCCAAGATCTAGGTCATCCATGACTGGCCAGCCCCAACCACACTCGCTGAACTTCAAAGCTTATTGGGACTCACCAATTTCTATCACAGGTTTTTGTTGGGATTCTCTCATATCGCATTGGCCCTCAACCAAGTAACCAAGGGTGGAGGTAAGGAAAAAATTGTGTGGGGCCTGTCCCAACAACAAGCCTTCAAGGAATTGAATAATTGTTTATTCTCATCCCCATTACTTTCATTATCGGACCTACAACATCTCTTTGAGATTGAGACATATGATTCAGACTATGCTGTGGGCATTGTTCTCACTCAACACGGCCACCCCGTGGCATATCATAGTGAGACACTATCGGATGTTTTCCGTAAGTACCCTACTTACGACAAACAAATGTACTCCATTTTGCAGGCCTGTCACCAATGGAGACATTACATTCTTTGGAAGGAGACAGTCATCCACACTGATCACAAGTCACTATAGTTCATGCAGACCCAAGGAAAATTGCAGAATGACCACCATCAGAAGTGGTCCACATACTTACAACAATTCCACCTCAACATCAAGTATAAAACAGAAAGTACCAACCGAGTTGTTGATTTCCTCATCCGACCTCCAGTCGCAGCACTCACCACGGTGCTATAATCTTGCGACCACAAGACCTCTAGATGGCCCCACCTCTACGAGACAGACCCTGACTTCTCCACCATCCACAAAATGTTTGGCGCCAACTCAGTGGTCGCTAATTTCCATCTTCAGGATGGGATTTTGTGCCATTTGGGCCATCTCTGTGTTCCATCAAGTGAGTGTGCAAAGATGATTTGGGAAGATCACTACAGTTGGGTGGAAGAACACTTTGGCGTCAAAAAGACAGTGGCATTGCTGCAAAAACATTTCTACTAGACAAAACTTCGACAGGATATTAGCAAGTATATCAAGTCATGCACCGCTTGTGCTATTGCCAAACCGACCACAAATAAACAAGGCATGTACACCCCTCTTCCTACTCCTGACAGGTCGGGGAATCCATCTCAATGGACTACATGTTGGGCCTCCCGTCCACAAAGAGGGGAAATGACTGTATTTTTGTGGTTGTTGATCGCTTTTCCAAGATGGTTATTCTAGACGCCTGCAAGTAGAACATCATAGTAGAAGCCACCGTCAAGCTCTTCTTTGAACGAGTATGGGTACATTTTTGGATCCCACAAACCATTATCTCAGACCATGACAGTCGGTTCCTCAACACATTATGGTTGAGCCTCTGGTCATTGCTGGATACCAAGCTCACCAAATCCACTTCCTTCCACCCCCAGACAGATGGCCAAAATGAGGTCGTTAATCGGATGATCGTACATATGCTACGCATGTACAATTAAAAACACCCCCACACATGGGATGAGAGTCTTCCCTATTGCTAGAATAGCTACAACCAAGCCCTACATAGCTCAAATGGCCAAATCTCCTTTCAGGTGGGGTTGGGATTCCAACCATTGGGCCCCATGGATGTTGCACTACCCCTGGCGACCACCTCGGTTGACTCGTCCCTTGATCCAATAGAAGCTAAAAAAGCCACCTGGTTCATTGAGTAGATCCATCACATCCACTAACAGGTTCATGATATTCTACAGAAGTCTAATGCCAAGTACAAGCAGCGCCATGATCAACATCGGGTGCCACATAACTTTCAGGTGGGCGACAAAGTTTGGTTGCACTTGCAGAAATAACACCTTACAGAGCCCCATCAGAATATTATCCCACTCTGTTATGGGCCGTAAATCATCACCAAGGCTATGGGTGACAATGCATTTGAGCTCAATATTCCCCTTTTCCTTGGCCTGCAACCAGTCTTCAACATGGCTCTCCTTCGGCCATATTTCCCACCATTATTGGACACCTCAGAGATAGCAGAGAAGTTGAAACCAATAGAGCTCAACCCTGACTGCACGCAACAGGCATCCAATTATCATATTGTGGACACACATATCAAGGGCACTCGACTGCAAAGGATCCAGCTTTATCGAGTCATCAAAGCAGGGTAACTCCTACACCAAGGCAAGTGGCTCACCCGGGGCCAAATTCAGTAGAAATTTCCTCATCTGATGTGGGAAATCAATGCAATGGAGACCATTTATTCCTAAGGAGGTAGGATTGATCCAGGTGGATATTGGTGGCCACCCACCTTTTCCAACTGGCTCAAAACAATTTTCTGACAATTTTGGTAATTTACTATTTTTAGCAGTTTTTAACTTCAGGGGCCATTTTGAGGGTCTAAATGAAGGTTTTAGGGATAGAGATTCTAACTAATAACTAAAGGCTATGATTGAGCCCCAAAAATGAATCTCCTCTACAATACCTTTCTAAAGAGCTATCGTGCGCCCCAAACGAAGATCATATGCAAAAGTTACAACCCCAGGAAGTTGATGTACTAACTTACCCAAACGGGGCCCACATGACTTTTGACGCTTCATCTCCTAGTGTTAGTGTTTTTGGATGTCTAGGGTTTGTGAAATTCTAGTTTATTGTAAAAAAGGCCTTTATAGCCTCATTTTAATTATCTTCTTGCGAATGAGCGCATCTGTCACATCTCTTCTCAAAGATAAACTGCCACCATTCCAACAAGCTTGATTTTTGCTGCATTTTACAGTTTCAACTTATTTCCTTATTGAATAGAAATCCAGTTTTATTGTATCTTTGTTATTATGTGTTAATCTTCTTTTGATAATCTATATTCATTTCGTTCTTCTCATAAAATATGGATCACTATCGAGGTAGCCGACAAAAATACACTATGTGCTCTATGGATCATGTTCCTTCCTCTTTTCAGAGGGAATCTGGGCCCATGCACATGAACCGAAAATGTGAAAGTGGGTCACTTCTAGTTTGAGGACACTCCAAGCCTCATAGGGGGTCTTATCCTTGATAGATCTATGGAGAGATCTGTTTTGGATGTATGTTTCACAATTAAGTGCTTAGACCCATAATCTCTATGGAAGAGACTTTGCATGTAGCATGCAAGATGCCATCTCTTTTAGAGATCTATTTTTCCGCTCAACAACTTCATTTTGTTGTGGAGTATAGGGAACGGTGTGTTGCAACTGAATCCCTACCTGATGAAAAATATTATGGATCTCATGGTTGACATACTCTCCCCCGTTATCAGTTCAAAGGACTTTTATTTTGTTTCCTCACTGTGTCTCAACTAGGGTTTTGAAATCTTTGAGGTGTTGAAAGACCTTTGATTTTCGCCTGAGAAATAAAATTCATGTGAAACGTGAGAAATCATCAACAAAAATGAGCACATACCTCGCTTTGTTTATTTATGGATGTGGGAAAAGGCCCATGAGGTCACTATGGATCATATCTAAAGGAGAGGAAGCTCTCTGAGTCTTTCCTTTGTCAAATTTCTCTTGAGGATGTTTTCCAAGAACACATCCCTCACAAATTTCTTTGGAGAAATGGATGTTTGGTAGACCATCAACCAATCCTTTCTTGCTAAGATATTACATATATATGAAATTTAAATGCCCGAACTTTTCGTTCCATATCCTACTTCTTTCATCAGCATTGGTAAGCAGTAAAGCATAATCTGGTTCAATAAATTCAGAAAATGTATACAATCTAGATTGATGATTTACCTCACCGGTAGCAACCCTGGAATTGGTTTTCATGCCATAGATCTCCACTACATCAGGTGTGAATATGAATTTATTTTTGGTGCTAGAATTTTTCATCTAATACACGAAGAGAAGATTGACAGAAAGTTTGGGAACGTGAAAAACATTCTCAAAGCTTCTGTTGGTGAGTTCAATCCTTCCTTTGTCGGTGACCTCGACTAGAGAGTTGTCCCCCATCATAATAGGATGACCCTTTCATGCATCCAAATAAGAGTAGACCTATTTTTTGGCATCCATGTGGTGTGATGATCTTGAATCTATGATCCAAGCATCGAGAGAGGATTTGATGGCAATCAAGGCATGGCTAGAATTTCCTTTCTTGGGATTCTGATCTTCTGGCTTCTTCTTCTTGGTACCCTCGGGGATGCAATCTCCAGGGTTATTTTTCTGAAGTATTTGAGTCATGAGATCTATTTTTTTATGCATGCATGTGGATTTTGGATGGAATCATTTATGGTAGTATGTGCATTTCTCCCCTTTTCTTCCCTTTCCACCGTTGGATCCAGAGGCATCGGTGAAGGGTTTTGAGTACCCTTCCTTCTTCGGATTTGCAAGTGATTTCATTTTGTCTTTCTCTTTATATTTCTGATGTTGATGACCACTTCCATCTTGCACAGTAACTGCATGCTCCTTTGGGCCTTTGATTCTTCTCATTTTAATGAGCTTGGTCTGCTCTTGTGTCAGGGATTCGATAAATTCCTAAAGAGAAGGCATATTATAGGTGGATCTAGAGGTGAATTTGACTAAATGGAATGTGGATATGAAAACTAAGAATTCAAGAACAAGTTTGGAGAGAATGGTGAGAACCATTTGTTTCTCCTCCTTAGATTTATCAACCCATCAAACCTTGAGTTGCAACAGTAAATCCTTAAATTTTGTACAGAAATCTTAGATATTGTCGAAGATTTTTGGATCCAATGGGAGCAATTCCACCTCAAGCATGTGTCCCCTGATATCATCCTATTTTCCAAATATCCCTTCCATATTGGTCCAGGTTTCATTGGGGTTTTTAAAGGAAGATATGTGAAAAAGGAGATAGAGAGAAATGAAACTGCAAATTGTTTCGAATGCTTCATCCATTCAATTTAGATACTTGGATTTTTCTATGGCTGATGTCGGTTATGTATCTGTGTTCATGGTTAACCTGTACAATCCTCTTCTTCGAATACGCATGATCATCTTCTCCTTCCATGCAAATTAATTGTAAGGTGTAAGGATGAATTCTTTTGAAAATTCCATTTTCCGTTGTCTTCAATCTTTGGTACCTGCAAAAATAATTTGGTGTGCCTTTTTCTTAGCATTCCGTCGGATTTGATACCATGTAAATGTGTTTAACCTGCACAAAATAGATCTAGCTAGAAAATAACACACACATTTGCAGACAAAAATTGAGAAAGAAGAAGCAAGAGAGAAAGAGTGGAATAATTCTCATTAACTATATGAATAATGAATAATTTACGCATGATATACTCTGTATAACTCAACCAATGCGCATTGGAGGAGAAATAAATGCGCCATAGTGGTGGTATAGAGTGATCTGGACACACACCAACATTTACGGGAGTAAACTGCCACCTATTCTAGTCTCTCGGGAAGTTACGAGAGTGAACTGCCACCTAGTTGTGTTAACTAGTCTATCAGTCTTCAGTTAACTAACTAAAACATAGTGAAGTGAGGAAGAGATCATGGAATCATGGGTAATGCGCTAGTCTGGTGGTGATCCCAAGGACAATGTGCATTATCTAGTGATGGTCCCAATGTTGCATGGTGACAATACCAATGTAGCATCTAGAATCCACTCAACTGATCAAACTGAAGATAATATTCTCCCTAGAGGAATATTCTTCCTAAAATATAGGAGACTGAATAATGAATAATAAACAAGAAAAAAAATTAGGAGAAATAAATCCTCGGTGTGTGTGAAGTAACTCCAACACAAACCCAACTTACAAAGCATTTTTTTATTCTTTTCAAGAGAATATTTCCCCTTGGGACATCCTTAAGGAAATGTTAATGAGTATATATAATTCTTCCTTATAACTTGTGTTCGATGATTGATATTTTCCTTTGGAAAGGGCACCTAGATTCTATAAGTGGTAAACAAACTTGAATTGGGTATGTCATCCATGTGTTCCTCATTCTTTAATTCAATCTTTTGGATTGAAAAAGAAAACTCAATTTATCATGAAGGGAATATCAATACATAGATGTCAGTCTCCTATAAAGATGTAATTCTTAGACATATGCTTAGAAACATCTGGTCCATATGGAAAGCGACATTGAAGTAAGAATTGAATACACGTAAAAGTGGGAATCGACATGTGAAGAACCAATTTCTCATAAACCTTCTTCAAAAAGCAAGACCATCTTCAGTTTTAGTCTTCCTTCATGGCATTATGTACAAAGCTTTGTCCAAACATAACGTAGTTCAGAAGTGAATATGTTGTTTAATATTATAGAATAGAAAGTGGAGTGTTAGCATTAGAGATTCGATTCCAAGCACTCGAATGTACCTTAATAGACACGTTGTTATGTACCAAATGTTGTTCTTCAACACATCATCATTATAGTTGTTGGATGGAAATATAAATCCGTTGGAGGTGTTGTTACCCAAATCAACAGTGAATATTTTAATGGGCCTTATGTCAAGCAACGAATGAAACTCAAAGGTTTCTTAATCTCAAACCATTGAAAGGTAGGAAAATTAATTGGATGAAAGTTGGAATGCTAGAATCTGATCGGGTTTTGCAGTGAGTTCATATGATGCAGTTCTTAGTGATTTGATCTATGAATTAAAGGAAGTCTAAAATGTTCTTGGAGACGATATCACAAAGTGATGGGAAACAACTTCATCACTTCGTTGGTACTCAAGTGCAACATAGCCTCAAAGTAACGAGTGCTCAGTTTTGGGTTTATGAACATTCACCTGTCGATTAAAAGGGAGATCCTCAACTTTATGTTATCAATTGAACTATTTATCAAAGTGTACATGAATTTCTTGATTACATGTTCTAATTATTCTATTCTTGTGTTTTACTTATAAGTATGATGATGACTATGTCGGTTTTGACTATCAAGAAGATGGAGCATGAAGAAAAATTCCAAGTCTAGCGGGTGCACATATTGGACAAGAAGATCAAAGCAAATTTCATAGAATTTTGGAGAACTCTTACTGTACATGTGTATATAGATGCAATGATGACAATGCGTAAATAGGGGGAAGGGGAATGTAATACCCTGGCTTGATTCCCAGATTGTAATTATATTGTACATATGATACTTAGGTTGGTAAGACGGTATGTTTAGGTCGGAGTGCCTGCATATGATACTCAGGATGGTGAGTCATTGTGTTTAGGTCAGAGTGCCTGTAAAGATGATCAAATGTCATATAGCCCATGTTATAAATTGCACATATATATTAATTAATAAAAAATATCACCACGATTGCAGACCAAGAGAGGAAAAGAGTATGAGGGGCTAAGACTCCATGAGGGGAAAGGGGGATAAGGGCTAGGTAAAGGGAGCTTAATCTAAGGAGGGTAAGCCAAATATAATATAATAATTCCCTAAGCCTTTATATTATTATATTATATAATTATGTAATATAAAAAGGGACACATGCATATTTAAAGGGGGAATTTAGTTTAATTCTACATTCCATTAATTTCATTCTTACCAAGTTGACTACAAGAGTTTCTATGGGGGATATGGTGACCCAAACTACGGAGTTTACCCATGGATCTTGGGTGGACCCGGGGGTGTGTACACTTCTCCTTGGGTTTCCTTGGGAAAGGTTGGAGCCCTGGAGGGAGAAGTGTGGGGACAGGTTCCCTTGGTGTGGGGCCTAGAGGGTACCTAGATACCTTTGAAGGAAGTTGGAACTCCTAGAACAACAATGCTTTGAGACTTCCTATCCAACCTGTGTTGGAGCCTTGGAAGAGTAGTGGTGCATCCCAAGGGACCGTGGTGCAAAGAAGGAGGAACAATACCTTGGATTGTGTAGGTTGATGGGGAATGATAGACTATAGGTTGGAGTGTTGTGGAGGTTTGGTACCTTGGCCCAAACTTGTTGGTACTTATTGTGGAACATAATGTGATTAGGAGGCCCTTTTCCCTGGTGGAGTAATAGCCTTAGCTCAGGGTGACTCACTACTGAGAGCTTAGGGGTGGTGTGGTCTATGGATGGGAGGAATTTCTAAGGTTTGCAGTTGGACAGTGTTTTCATAAAAGATAAGTGTCGTGTTCCTTTATTGTTACACTATGTAATTATGCGTTAATTGTTGTATGCTTATAGAATCTTTGCGTATTTTACATTCCTGGATTGTTAATGTGTTATGCATAGTTATGCATGTAAAACTGTATGATGGAGAAAGTTTTGTGATATGGTATGAGAGGTTGGTTGTGTTTATGGTGAAATAAGACGGAAATTGATGGAATTTCCCAGTACCCCGCCATCCCAATAGGTACCAAGGTGGTCGTGTACACTACACAGTCAGAGGAAGCTAAACCTGATCTAGAACCAGATGATCTCTGATCCAGGTGGATATCGGTGGCCACCCACCTTTTCCAAATGGCTCAAAATAGTTTTCTGGCCATTTTGGCAATTTACTATTTTTAGCAGGTTTTAACTTCCAGGGCCATTTTGAGGGTCCAAATGAAGGTTTTTCAAGGTCAAGGTTCTCAATGATAGCCAAAGGCATGATTGAGCCCCCAAAATGAATCTCCTCGACAATACCTTTCCAACGAGCTATCACACGCCTAAAACGAAGATCGTATGCAAAAGTTACGACCCCGGGAAGTTGATGTACTCACTTACC
>ML783120.1:186860-201213 GCA_009831015.1 Picea engelmannii | reverse complement strand
ACAGTGGCATAATCAATTAATTGTTATCTCTGGGATTGTGATTACAGGGCATGGTCAAGAAAGTATTTATGGCGATCGATGATATTATTTGGTAGCTGACAGGGCTCTTAAAAGCAAAGAACTAAAAAGAGTCGTCTGATATGAGTCGTCGTCGCGTTATGAATTTGTTGGAGACCTCGGCAAGCAGAGATAGACGCGGACGACCAGATCAGATCAGAAAACCAATATATTAGGATCCAACATCCTTGTATTTCAACATCCATCTATTTTTCCAGGGAGGACTATAGCTCAGGCGAAAGAATCGATTAGTGATGCTTCCATGGCGCAGACTCGTTATAGCCTTCAGCTACCTCGTCATACCACTTTTACCTGCACAGGCCGTGGGGGAGGATCGTCGACATACCAGTTTCGTGTTGGACGGATTCAATGGAACCAACTTGATTTTAGATGCGGATGCTTCGCTTATCCGCTCCAAATCCGTGCTCGCCCTTACAAATCACTCTCATTTCAGACTTGGCCGCGCGCTTTATCCAACTCCTGTGCAGATGAAAAGCAACGAGACGCTTTCCTCCTTCAGCACTACCTTTGTTTTCTGCTTGGTGCGTCCCCACTCTGACGCAGGCGGGGAGGGAATGGCCTTCATCGTCACGCCTGACCACGGATCTCTCATGGACCGTGTGTCATCTGAGTATCTGGGCATGCTGAACGTCACCAGCAACGGGCAGCCATACAATCACTTGTTGGCAGTGGAGTTCGATACGATCCGGAGTGCGGAATTCGATGACCCCGACGACAACCACGTGGGCGTGGACATCAACAGCCTCAATTCGGTGAAAGCCAAGTCTGCTGGCTATTGGAATGGGAAGAACTTCCATGGATTGAACCTCAAGAGCGGACACAACATACAGGCCTGGATTGATTACGACCATCTTCAAAGCCGACTCAACGTTAGCGTAACGTTGGCCGGCTTGCCGAGACCGCAGAAGCCCCTCATATCTCAGCAAATCGATATACAAAGCGTTCTGAAAGATAAGATGTTCATTGGCTTTTCCGCGGCCACGGGGAATTTCGGCGAAGACCATTACGTTCTCGCGTGGAGCTTCACCACAGAAGGCATAGCACCTCCCCTCGATATCTCGCGTCTCCCTTCGTTTGCTAACATGTATTCCAAACGTCCGAGTCGACGATTCATAGCCGGCGTTACAGTAGCCACTCTAGTTGTCTGCTCGCTGGTGGTTGCGGCCGTGTTTCTCAAAAGAGCCAAGCACAGAGAAACGATAGAAGAATGGGAGCAGGAGTTCTGGCCCCATAGATTCACTTACAAGGAGCTCAGCATCGCCACGAACGGGTTCCGGGACGAAAATGTACTGGGTAACGGGGGTTTCGGTAGGGTTTACATGGGTACTCTCCCTGGCAGCGGCCAGGGAGTCGCAGTGAAATGTATAACGAAGGAGTTCACGGAGGGAATAAAGGGGTTCGTGGCAGAGATCTCGACCATGGGGCGCATGCAGCACCGGAACCTGGTTCAGCTCCGGGGGTGGTGCAGGAGAAACAAGCAGCTCTTCATCGTTTACGACTACATGCCCAATGGCAGCCTGGATAAACTCATATTTGGGAACCCGACGATGGTTCTATCGTGGCCACTGCGATACGCGATCTTGAAGGGCGTGGCATCGGGGCTGCTCTATCTACACGAGGAATGGGAGAAGAGGGTTATCCACAGAGACATCAAGTCGAGCAACGTGTTGCTTGATTCGGAGCTCAACGGGCGGTTGGGTGACTTCGGTCTCGCCCGGCTGTATGATCACAACGACAATCCTGGGACGACTATTGTTATGGGAACGCTGGGTTACATAGCTCCAGAGCTCGTACACACGGGGAAGGCCACGCCCAGCTCGGACGTGTTCAGCTTTGGGGTTCTGCTGTTGGAGGTGGCATGCGGGAGGAGGCCCGTGGATCTGTCTAAGAACGGCGAGCAAGCAATTTTGGTGGAGTGGGCATGGGAGCTGTACACGGAAGGAAGACTTATGGAGGCATCGGATCCAAAACTGGGAAAGGAAGGATATGATGTGGGAGAGATGGATAAGGTGCTCAAATTGGGATTGTTGTGTTCTCATCCAGAGCAGGAGAGCAGGCTGGGAATGCGCCATGTTTGCCAAATACTAGAAGGCGAAGCTCCTCTTCCTGATATCCGCGGGGCTTCGTTGAACGTGAGTATCATGGGTGGTTATCCCAGAAGGGACCTATTTAGATATACAGGTGACAAGTCTGGCGAGAAAACGTCGACCAGAAGCCGGTCAGAAGGAAGGCTCAATTCGGCTTCCGATAACTCTGTATCCTTATAACTAGTTCATGTGACAAGTGTTATGGATACGACAGGGAGCATTAAATGCAATACGGATAACTCTGTATCCTTCTAACTCGATCATGTGAGAAGTGTTATGCATACGACAGGAGCATTAAATGCAATACCGATAACTCTGTATCCTCCTAACTCGATCACGGGAAAAGTGTCATGCATACGACAGGAAGCATTAAATGCAATGCATGTTGACATGAAGCATTTTTATGCCGAAGGCATCTTAGTGTGAGCTTTTGCTGAAATTCTGTTAATTGGTTTACATGTTTTCAAATACCATATAACTAATACCTTTTTTCAAAGAAAAATTAATGTAATATAATACAACTGTAATAAAAATTAAATAAAAAAAAGGCCGTTTATTTATTATTAGTCCACGGCTTTTCCTACGTCTACTGGTTAATTATTGCGATGGCCGTATGAAATTATTGACGAGATAGGCTTCGGTTGCCGTCAATTAACGTTGCTTCGTCTTGCCAGTTCGTGAATTGTCGTTGCTGCTGTTGTTTCGTTTTCCGTCAGTGGAGTGATATCAAGTCGTCGCAGCCCCCGAGTCTCCAGGGCAGCCTGTACCGGTTTCGAGCCTGCGACCTGCAGGTTCACAAGGTGGGAGGCTATTCTTCAAGTTAGGAGAGACAAATTTGTTTTTGCAAATCTAAGTAAATGGATATTAGATAATTAAGTAAATTTGTCTTAACTAATTAAATTTAAAATACCATTAAATTACAATTTATTAAATTTGTTCATAAAAATTATGTGAAATCTATAAATATAATGTATAGCAAATGTTTTTATAGTAAATTTTAAAATAAAATATTTTTTTTTTCACTGAAACGGATATGGGATTTATTTAATTGAAAGGAAGGTGGGTCTTTGCCGAGGCAACCCCAAATACAAAACAGATTTCAAGCTGCAGCTGCATTAGATTTACAACATTTTCAGTGAGTTTGGAAGTAGCTTTCGTTGTTTACAATTAGCAATCCTTTCATAAGAGCGCTGCCTTTGTTCACCATCATATCAGCGTCGCCGTTTGACTTTCTTAAAATATGGTAAAACTTGCAGGAATTGAAGTCTAGAAGGACTCTCTTCAACCTGTCTAGGATTTTGTTTAGGCTGGCATTGCTGAACTGAGTCTCCATGATAAGGTTTCTTATTATTACCTCTGAGTCTCCAAAAACTTGAAGATCTTTGACTCCTTTTTCTTTGACGAGAAGGCAAGCTTTGGTAAGCCCTAACAACTCAGCTTGATTGTTGGATTTCTGACCTAAACCCCAGCAGAAACAGTCTTTTGAAGACCCGTCCGGGGAGTAGATGACCCCCCCAGCACCTGCTGCACTGGGGTTTCCTTTAGATGCCCCGTCAAAGAAAATTGTTGATAAATTTTTAGTCCTCCACCAAGCCTAGAATTTGTCGTCATCATCTCTTATTCGCCATTCCAATTTGGTTGATTTTGGGGAAGGGAAATGCTTACTCAGAACTGGCACAAGAGGGCTTAACCACCTCTTTTCCTCCGGCCGTAACAAGGGGTCCTCTTTATCATACTGTTGTTGTGTCGCTTCCAAAAGGAAAGATTTAGCTTTTGCCGCTACTTTCAACGAAGAATGTCGCTCCTCTTTGAATATCAACTGATTGCGAGTCAACCAAAGCTGCCAGCAAACATATTTGGGGATCGCTGTCCATATTTTGCTCCAAAAAGATTTAGAGGGGATACGTTGGGGGTAGATTAGACTCCAAGCGGAAAAAAGTTCCGCAACCGAATTCTGTGAAGGAATTGTAATCTGAAAATCCTGAAGAAAGAGGCCCCAAACCTCTTTGGCAAAAATGCAGTCCATGAACAGTTGTTGAGCTGACTCTAAATTATTGTTGCATAACGCGCATTTGTGCGGCCCCACTATGTTCCTTTTCTCCAAATTATCTCCCGTGAGAAGTTTGTTGTGCATCAGGGTCCAGAAGAAGAAGTTCACTTTTGGAATAGCTACCTGATCCCAGACTCTTTTCCAGAAAGCCGGGGTTTGGCTGTTGTTTCTTGCAGCCTGTAATGCTCTATATCCTGCCGCAGTGGTGTATATTCTTGTCTGGCCCCATCCCCATCTGTCTTTCATGGTTCTATTGACAGGGGCATCTTCCTCGAGCAGATCTTCTAGCACAGATTGTTGCTGAGATAAACGAGGTGGGACTCCGTGGAAATCCCAGCCTGCCCAGTCTCCACGCTGATCCCATTTCGAGAGATCGTAAAGTTTGTTAACTCTTGCTCTCTCCAACCAGTCTCTGAGATCTGTAATGTCAGCGTTTTCTGCCAGGGGTTGTCTCCCCATGATGCTGTCCAACCACATTAAAGTGCGTTTGCCGTTGCCAGGGATTCTGTACACCGAGTTTTTGAAAAATTTGTTGCTTTTGTAGCACAATTTCCATACCTGCGTGCATTTTACAGAGCTATTGCTTTGGAGATTGCTAAGAGAGTTATTTACCCCATATTTTGCACGCAGAGTGGCACTCACCGGATGCTCGGGATCATCAATCAACGTCCACAGGATCTTTCCTCCAAGCGTTAGATTGGCAAGAGAAGGGTCCCTAATTTGCAATCCTCCCTCTGTCGTGGGTATTTTTACCACCTCCCAATTCACCAAATGAAATTTGTTATCATTACCCTTCCCTCCCTGCCACAAGAAGTCTCTGAGTAGCTTAGAAATCTGCTCCGTCACAGATCGGGGTGCTAAGAGGAATGTTGCCTGGTAAATAGGAAGCGCCGACAGAACGGATTTAATAAGAATGACTTTAGCGCCCTTTGTTAATCAATATCCTCCCCACACAGCGATTTTGGTTTTGATCTTGGATATGATGTCGCTCCATAACGTTCTTTTATTGCCGCCTGAGATGATAGGGAGTCCAAGGTACTTGATCCTGTCCCAATTTTCGTGGCCTTTGAACCCAAGGATGGCGGTGATACCTGAGAGTTCAGTCTGACTTAAATTCCAATTGTACACTTTGCTTTTGTTCTCATTCACTAGAGCTCCTGAGGATCTACAATAACTTCTGAGGACTGAATCGAATGCTTTAGCTATTCTAGTGGAGGCGCCCCCGATTAGAAGCGAATCATCGGCGAAAAGTGCATGGTTTAAAGGTTCAACTCCAACGAAAGAATTGAGGCCCGGAATGTTACCAGCAATCCTTTCAGCAAGGAGCTTTCGACTGAGGGTATCTGCTATAATTATATACAAGAATGGAGATAGAGGGCATCCCTGCCTGATGCCTCTCTGAGACTGGAAGAAGCTGGTTGGACGACCATTGACTAAGGGGGTGACCCAAGGTTTATCAATGCAAGCCTTGATAATTTGGACAAACTGAGGCGAAAAACCAAATGAGAGAAGGACTCTGCACAGGAACAAGCGATTGACTCTGTCAAACACGTTCGCCATGTCCAATTTTATCAGCATTCCTTTCTCATTCCGCTGTATGCTTGTGTGAACAATCTCCTGCACTTGAATTACGTTGTCCTGTATATGTCTGCCTTCCACAAATCCGCCTTGAAAGTTGGTGATCAGATTTTTAAGCAACAACTTGATCCGATTCGCTAGGAGTTTTGCCAGGATTTTATAAGAAGCATTACACAGCGATATTGGCTTGTATCTTGTGAATGTTTCAGGGTTGGAGTCTTTGGGGATTAATGCCAGGTAAGTGGAGTTGGTTCCTCCACTGACCTTCGCTTTTTTCATGCACCCGCTAATCATTTTAAGAAGGTCATCTTTTATAATGTGCCAGCAGGATTTATAATAGTGTATTGTGAATCCATCAGGCCCGGGAGCCTTGTCTGCCTCCATGGACCAAATAACGTTGCTGATTTCTTCCTCTGTAGTAAGCTGACAGAGTAATTCGTTGTCTTCTGGACTGATGAGGGGCGGGATATTGGAGAGGAGATCGACGTCTTCCTCATCATTACTTTGAATGTCTTCTCTATATAAGTTCCTGAAATGGGATTCTGCAGCAGCTTTGACTTGATTGAACCCTTTGCAGACTTGGCCATCCTCTGTTTTTATTTATGCTATGTGGTTCCTGGACAATCTAGCTCTGTATTGCCGGTGAAAATAGGAGGTGTTCCTGTCCCCAGCCTTCAGCCAGAGACTTCTGGATTTAAGTCTCCAGTATTCTTCCTCCCTTTGAAAGGATTGATGAGTGGAACGTTGAGCTTTAATTTATTTTTCCAACAACTCTGTTGTGATATCTTTGCTTTCCATAGTTGTTTGCAAGGTTTGCAGTGACTGCACTGCTACTCTTCTTTGATCGGTGGGGGTAGGGGCTAGTTTCTTTATCCATTCCTTCAGGGCTTGTTTAGTGACTTTCAACTTTTGCTCCCATACATAGCTTGTAGATCCCGAGAAGGACTTGGCCCATGCTGATTTTACTGTCTCTAGGAAATCATCTCTCTCAATCCATAAAGGGCTGAAGCGAAACGGAATAGGGCCCAGATCTTCTTCTTCTTCCACTAGGAGTTGTATTGGCTTATGGTCTGAAGTAAGTTTGGGCAGGATTTTGGTAGTGATGATCTTTTTGTTCATCATTATGGAGCTTTGCACCAGAAAGCGGTCTAAACGAGCAGAGATATGTTCCGGTCCCACCCTGTTGTTGGTCCAAGTGTAGACGCCTTGAATGGGATTGAAGTCTAAGAGATCCCAAACCTGCATGATTTCCTCTACCTTAACCAGCATGGGGTTTGTGTTGTTGGAGCCTCCCCTCTTCTCTTTTGCTTTTATTACAATGTTAAGGTCCCCAACTATGATGATATTGCTGGGAGAGGTCTCCTCTAAATAGGACGAGAAAGTGTTCCAGCATTCTCGTTTTTCAGCATAAGAAACTGGTACATAAAGATTGAAAAGAGAGATGGAAAGCTTACTTGCATTGTGCTTTAGTTCCGTGAAGATCCAATGCTGAGTTTCAAAATGCTTGTTCAGGTGGAAGGTGTCTTCGTTCCAAAGAGTTGCCAACCCTCCGGAGGTTCCCCTTGAACTGACTGCTTTACCTGTTCTTTTGTTCCACTTAGTTCTATTGATCTCTAGAAGGGCTTCCCCTTCTATTTTGGTCTCCTGGAGCATGAGAATCTCTAAGGGGTCTACTTTCAGTAAATCCTTGACTGCTTCTATTTTAGAGGGGTTCCCCAGACCTCTGCAGTTCCACAAGACCAGTTTCATTATTTACTTGAGGGGGGGGGGGGATTGGGACCTCCCTTGGAAGGCCTTGATCTGGTATTTCGGCCAATGGACATTTCTATTGTGGACTGACTACCTTGTGTTTTGTGCCTTTCTGCCTCCTCCTCCCTCTTTTCCTTACGGGATTTCCTTCCTGCTTTCTTCGAAGGGCGCTCGAAGGTTTCATCCTCTGAGGAGCCTGAGTTTTCCTCTGGTTTTTTCTTAGCGATTTCTGCGTATGAAGGGTTGGAGGGGCTACCTTGATTGCTTTCGATATGATGTGCTTCCCCTCCCACTTTGTTTAAAGGTGTTGCTTCTGCCTGATCTCCATTCTCCTTGGTTAGATTTGCTTGTTTGTTCTGGGCGTTTTCTGTCCCCTTTGGAGTAGCATCCGTTTCTAGTCCATTTATGTCGCTGTTGGGACCTTCGGTCAAATGGCCTTTACCTTTACCTTTTTTTGTGTTTACATTTTTCTGAACTAGAGTCCATGATTCCCCATTATTTTTGTCTACTTGTTCCTCGCCTTTCTTCTTGCAATGCTTTGCAAAGTGTCTGTGCCCGTGACAATGTCTTCATTTAAAAGGTAATTGCTCATAATCCAGCTCCTAAACATGCGTGCACCCAGCTACGGTGAGGTTGATTGCTTCCGGAAGACCCTCTTCTAAATCCACTTCTACACAGATGCGAGCACAGGAGTACTGATCCTTTCTTGTTGCTTGATCTATGTATTTTCCCAGCGCGTTACCGATATTCTGAAGGGATTTTTGGTTCCAGCAGTGGAGAGGAAGGTGAGGGAGCCTGACCCAAACCGGAACAACAGATGGAACGTCTTGAGTGGGGTTGAAATCGGGAGTCCATTTGTTTAGGTAAAGTCCCTGAGGACCCATAAACAATGGCCCGTTCCTGAAAATTAATCCACTGTCTTCTGGGTTCTCGAAGACGAAAACGAAAAAGCCCTTTCCTACAAAGTAACTTTTGACTCCCTCTTTGATCAGAGGCCTCCAGTTCCTTTGAGTCCACTCTTCCACTGATTTAGGAGAAGGCCAGAGGCCCATAAATTGACTTATGAGTCCTCTCTCGGCCAGATTCAGAGCTGCTTTACAAGTTTCTTCTTCAGGCAGAGCCACCGTAGGGATTGTATCCATTTTCCTTACAAACTTTGGGCTAGTTGCAACCATATTTCTGAAAGCGAGGACCTCTGGGGGCGGGTCAAGATCCCCGGGAGCCTCCATGGACTAAGAGGGCGCTGCAAATCGATCAAGCGGGCACAATGATCTCAAAGGCACGCTGGGGCGACCTGTGCGGGCGGGAAAAAAATAAAAAATAAATAAATAAAAATAAATAAATAAATAAATAAAATTGTTTAAAATAAAATAATTTAACTCATAAATGTTCAAGATAATAAATGTTTTATGACAAATTTAAAAATAAAATAATTTAATTACAATATTTTTATAATTTTTATTAACAACTTTAATCTCAAAATGTTCCTTCATTTACTTAGGCATTTTCACTGGCTCGTTAGGGAGTATGCTAGTTATAGGTTACTTACTATGCAATGCATGTTGACATGAAGCATTTTTATGGGTTACTTACGGAAAACCAAAGAAAACTCACACTCTTTTACTAAAGGTAAGTGCATACCTTGAACCTTCATTCAATGAAGTTTGTTACATGGATACTATAATGTCACTATTAAATAGAAATAATGGTGTCCTTAATNTTCAACATAGAATCCTCATTTACGCTAGTTAAAAAAAAAAACACCACATTGAAGCAATAATATTCTCCACATTTACGCTTCTTCACAACAAAAAAAAACCACCACGTTGAAGCATTAATATTTTCCAATGTAATGTATGTGCAAGTAATATAATCCAATTCAATCATCATGGTTTGAGATCTACTTTGTGTGATCACTTATTGGTGTTGAAATAAGTTAAACATGTTAGGTTAACTTTAATTTGAATATTAACATTAGTGTTGATGGACCATTAACATTGTTACATGTGGGAATATTAACATTGCACACACTTTTTGAAAAATGCTTGAACAAGGTGGTGTGTGGTGTGTCATGCAATGTGATCATTTCAACTTATTATGAGAATGGCCATTACCATGAAGTAATGATATTTTTCAATGTAGCAATTTCAAGGAACACAATTCAAATTAATCAATCATCATGGTTTGAGATAAATTTGACTAATCGTATATTGGTGTTAAAAAAATATAAATTTATATGGTTCTCTTTAATGGCCTACTATACCCATAGACATAACTTCATTAGATCTAGCATAGAGAAGGGTCATCCAACCATTTCCTACCTTGTTCCAATTGAAATATTTCAAAAACCATTTTAAGAATATGATTGTGGTCTATTCCCAATCCTCCTCTTATTAATATGGCACTCTCTTGGAAACTTAAGATGCCCCTTTAAATTACGGGTTAACTAAATATAACATATCACAGTATGTCATCGTCGACGTCGACGTCGCCATTGATTTTCATCATTGGCATCATCATCGATGAGGATGATGATGATGAGGATGATGACAACAACAATGAGAATGATGATAATGGTGTTGATGATAATGAGAATGATGACAATCATCGTGAGAAATTTTATGATGATTATGATGATGGCGATGATGATGATGCCAAGGATTATGCCAACAAGGATGATGATGATGATGATGGCGATGATGATGATGCCAAGGATTATGCCAACAAGGATGATGATGATGATGATGATGACAATGATGATTTTTATCATTGTCATTGATTTTCATCAGTGTCATCATCATCATCATTGTTTTATAAAAAAAATTAAGATATTGATGATGATGTCAAGGATGATTCTAACAAGGATGAAGAGGAGGAGGAGGATATTGATGGTGATGTCAAGGATGATTCTAACAAGGATGAAGAGGAGGAGGAGGATATTGACAACGATGAAAACAATGACAATCATCATGAGAAAAATTATGACAGTTACAATGACGATGACGATGATGATGATGCCAAGGATGATGTTAATGAAGAAGAGGGTGATGATGATGATGATGTCAATGACAATGAAAACAATGGAAATCATCATGAGAATGATAAGGATGATGATGATGACGATAATGACAATGGAAATTTTCATCATCTTCATTGTCATTGTTGTCATCTATCTTCATCATTTTCATCATCAACATCATCATCAATGTTATTATTGGCATTAAAAATGAGTGTCAAGGCATACACATGGTTAGGTGAGAAACAAGGGCCTTAAGCCCTAATTGAACCTTGTCGACCTCAAGCATTGAGAACAACACCTAGAAGCCATGGCATGAGTCGTCTACAATGAATCTTTGGAATCTAAGTTAAGTTTGAGTGTCGTTACAAGATCTTGAGAATCATGGATGGGTCTAGGATGCTTGACCATAGCCAATGGAGGGAAGCAAGAGACTCTAACACTAACCCTTTCTTCTTAGGCTCAAGCACCACAACCAACTCCTTGATCTATCACATATTGTTAGAATATAATGGATGTGCTCGTTTTACCATTGACAATATCTCTATTGTCACCCAACCATAGGCCGAAGCCACCCTCCGAGCACCTTAACCTTGACAGAGAATCAATCCGGAAGCAAACCCTAGGCTAGATAGCCAAACAAAGGGTAGCGCACCTTTCCCCAAGGATAGCGCATCAACAAGAGCTGATCAGATAGTCCAAACCCTAGCCAAGAGATAGTCCAAGCGTAACTGCTAGCTGCAACGGTAGTTGTCCTCCAAACTTGCGCAGAAACTGGGCAACTGCAGTGCGCACAAGGGCTACTCTGCAATTCTAAGATTGCCTGCCAGAATGAGAACTGACCTCCTGTATTTATACTAATTCTGGCTAACTTCCTGGGCCGACTTCTCATTCTGGGTATCTGTCTGTTCAGTATATATTATTATTTCTGGCTGACTTCTTCTCTTGGAGGCTAATAACATAATATAAATTATCTTCTTGAGCCAACAAGTCTTCTAGGGTTATTAGCCAACTCATTAGGGTTTCTTCTTGCTTCCTGGAGTATTCTATCCTTTTCAGGTTTACACGTGGAGGTAAATACCTCCCACAACTACCATAATATCAACACTCCCTCCTAGTTAGGGAGGTTTTACAGGTAATGGTCTTGAGCACAAAACATACCATTCACCTGGTAGCATCAACATAGTCATATAGACTAGATCATGAGCACCATCATCATCAACTGCATCATCTCTCAAAACCATACTCTATCTGAGTAATCAGACATGATGCTCACTCCACAGAGTGATACAAGAGCCATTCTTCTAATCTAGAAGACTAAATGTTCTGAACTATTTTCTATCTGAAAAATCTATGTTCATCATTCATCTGCCTGATAATTATTTCCAATAAACTGCTGATAGTCTTCAAGGCAATCAGAACAAAAATAGAACACAAGTGTGTCTATCCATAGTAGTACATAACTACAATCCAGTGGTACACTACCACACCAAGTAACAAACAAGTACTTGATCATCAATGTATAGTCACGAATAGTGGAACACATCCACCACAATAGTATACATCTACTATCATACAGTCTTCATAACAATCATCTGATAGCAACATGCACAAAAACAATGTTATGATATAAACTGAATCATCTGGGCCAATCTTTCACTCACATTTGTGAGATCTGAAAGAATATATGCCCTCAAAAAGGTAAAGCATTAATAATGAGTTGTATGGACTATTATTCTCAAGCAAGGAAGAATAATTGTCCTGATTTCTGAACTTGGACCATTCCCCACCCTGGGCCATTCTTCCTACACTAATCAAAGTGCACCCTGGAGAGAATGTATAAACCCTAAGGAATGCATGTCCTTGNATTGCTAAGCCTGGACCATTCCCCACCCTGGGCCATTCCTCCTACACTAATCAAAGTGCACCCTGGAGAGAATGTATAAACCCTAAGGAATGAGTGTCCAGACCATTTCCTCAGTTAACCACAAGAGGAAAAGAATGTCTTGTATCAACCTCCAAAACAGACCATTCCTCATGTCAACCACAATGAGAAATCGTTGTCTGGTGAGGCGGGCCAGTCTTCTTGAGTAACCCTCAAGAAGAGAGATTTCCCTAGACCACTCCCCATGTTAACCACAATGGGAAGTCACTGTCTATGATACATCAGCAATCTGGACCATTTCCCATGTTAACCACAATGGGAAATCGTTGTCCGTCAGAAATCTCAATCCACTTTCTGAATAGGAAAGAATCTATCCAAGATGGACTATTTTTCAATGAATGTCTTCAATTATATTTTCAGTGCTCCCTCCCAACCTGGGAGGCATCTCTTCCTTTTTCAATAAGGAAGTCGTCTCCACGAGCTCCATCTTGAGTACACAAACTCTTTCATCTTGGATAGAAGCTTTACCAAAATGTCTGCTTATCTGCTCATTTGTGGAGATATGTATTGGAGAACCACTTTCTCCTTTCTGGACTTCATCATGGATAATGTAATACTTCATTTCAAATGTACTTTAGTCTAGAACACTGATTTTTCTGTAAAGGCTTCATGTATAATAGAGTATATCATTGTTGGAAAAATGGAACATATCCATGTGGCACTACTTCTGTCATCATGAGATCTGATCTACTAAGTAATCATCTTGATACAATATCTTTGTTATAGATAATCTTCACCATGCTTCTGTTGTGCATTGGAGGTTCTTCACCAAGTTATCTTCTTCCGTCTGTATACAAGGGTCTCTTTCTGGTATGCCTCAAGGTCTTGAGGTTGCTCTTCATATGCTCTTTGTTCAATTGCTTTGGAGAACAGTCTTTGCATTCATCTTGATGTAGCACTCCAACCTATGGATGATATAATGACTCATGTAGAGGTATGGTTGGTTTACCGGAACGAGCAATCATCATAGTCTTGTCCCTCCATCTAGGAGAACCTTTAGTTCTATATCTTGCAATGCTTTTATTCATAAGTCTTCTGTATACTGTTCTTCATCACAACTTTCAGTTCTGCTTGATTGTTTTCATATTAGGCTGGTAGTCTTGTGATTCTCGATACAATGACTGGTTGTTCAGGATTTTCTTCTTCCTTGGAATCTTCATGTTCTTCCTCATGTTTTTCTTTAGATTTTGAGTCCATGGAGTTTCTTATAGATTCCATGCCCTAAAGATTCCACTTCTTTCTTTTATCATAGGATCACGGATCTGGATGGACAACCAGGGATACTTTAAGGCTTCTCTTCGAAGAAGACTTCTTCTGAGGTTGAACTAAGCACGTATTGTCTTTCATGGTTACTACCATGGATATATACTTCATCATCTTCAATGGATCATAGGATTATCTCCCTCCTAATCCTTGCTTCATGTAAGAGTGCATATAATCGGCTCCCTCCGTCTAACTGAGTCCACACTTCCATCTGCATCTTCATTGTCTTTTGCAATATATAATTGGCTTTCTCTGTCTAGCCAAGTCCATGCTTCTATCTTGTTGTCTTCTACCAAACATCATAAATCTTTCTCCAATTTCCACTCGATTGCTGACTTCTTTCTGTCTTTGCTTCTTCTAGGTCTCTTTATGATTGATTCGACTTATCTTGCAATAGATTCCGCATGATTTGTTTGATGTATTTCATTCTTTCATGTATTATCCAATGATATCAATCCTTATCTTTTTGTTCTTCCATCGGTATAGTTCTTCTTGGAACACATTATCTTCCAGGAGATAGATATACAAGATATGTACAGAGACGATGCAAACAAGATATGTACAAGAACTAAGAAGAGTATTGTTAC
>ML783120.1:159541-182008 GCA_009831015.1 Picea engelmannii | reverse complement strand
TTTGGAGACAATTATGCCACCTAAATTGTACTCAAAATGTCACATCAGACAAATGCATGAACATTTGCAAAATGATAAAAGTCCATTTTCATCTTTTGGTCTTTCAAGGATTTCAAGACCAAATTAACATGAAAGCCCTCAAAGAAAAATTATGGAAACAAACTAAAAAGCCAACAATTCCATAGGGTCCACTTCATGTTGTTGGCTCTACTTCAAGCTTAAAGCATCACATTCAAAGAATTTTCCATCTTCTATAGAGAACTAAACTCCAAAAACACAAAAGAAATGGAGAAGAATTCTCTAAAAAAATGATATTCACAGGTTGTAGATAAAACAAGCTCCAAAGCAATTTAAATAAAAACTCATCACCAACTCATAAAATATTAAATATGAATTTGATAATTTTTTTCTAAAACTTAGAGATGAAGGAAAAAATATTAGAAAGAAAGCTTGAAAAACCATGGTAACTCATGCATATTCAAACAAGATCTAATTCCCAATTTCTAGTTTCAGAGTTGATTTAAACTATAATCAACATGCCCTACAAGACAACATGATAATGCTTACCTCGAATATAAGTTATAAACCAACTAATAAAACTATTAAATGAATAATGTATACATGCTTGTGGGATTCAACTCAATCGAATTAGATTTATCGTCATCCAAAATCAAAACCCACCCAGTCTAAACAGACCAATGAAAAAGAAAATCATGGACACACATTAACCACTATAACAAAGTTGTCTTATCACGAACAACTTCCCATAAAAAGAAGATATGTGTTTGCTCATTTGACGATGTCTTCTCATCTGACGATGGATGTCTTAGCTCATAGTGTGACTTACCAGTTTAGCCAGCCTACTCTCTCTCATCTGACGATGTCTTTCTTATAGTGGTGCTTATAGTGTGACTGACCTGTTAACCAGCCAGCAGCCATTGAGGGTCAAATTGGTCCTTACCCTATGCTTACATTTACCTATAGTCACTACACCATTAACAACAATGCAATTGCAAACATGAAGATGTCCTTCTATTGTCCACCAAACTACCCATTCAATGCACCATTCATGAATCCTCCAAAAGAAGAAACCCACAAGGTCCACCAAGTCTAAACATGCTAACCAAATGAACGAGCCAAATGAAATAATAAATTGGGGACAAAAGGATGGCCTTTGACATCATAGACATGAAGACGCCCTTCAATTGTCCATTAAATTTCCTTGCTTTGTCCACCATTCACAAAACCTTTAAGAGAAAAAAACTACTAGGCCCACCAAGTCCATACACAACAACACCAACTAAGAGAACAAGCCAAAATAAATGAGAAATCGGGGAAGGGAAGATGGCCTTGGAGTATCCATCCACTCAATTCCATTAATAGTTGTGTCTACCTACAACTAGTCCACCATTAACAATGTTATCCATAATTGTTAACAACTTTGTCATCCAATGTGATTGATAACTGCTATACTTGTGACAAATGGAGAGCACACAACAATCTTGTTTATTCTATTTTTTGAAAACAACCTTATCATTCCTCCCTTTAATATTGACATGGAGGCTTCACCTTGTTAACCAATATCTAATCACTTTCATTCATAAAGGGGGTTTTAAAATTTTGAAAAATAAAATCAATATATTGTAGGTATTAAGATGTGATGTGGAATTTATAAATATTGCAGGTAAAAAAAAATGATATTTGATAAAAATAAGGGATAATAAGATATTTAAAAATATCTAATAAAATTAAAAATATTTTTTAATATCCCACCAACACATTCTTTAAATAAAGATCCATGAATATTTATCACATAAAAAACTTACCAATGAAAAATCATAAAACATCCCTATAATATTTGTCATTAAAAACAACATGTATGCTAATAAAAAGCATGAAATATCACATAAAAACAATTTTAAAACATTAAATTAAATTAGAGTTTAATACCGGTTCATCTCTTAATATTTGTTAATTTAGGAATGCTTGATGATGCAAGACAGAGAATTAATATGAAAAATGAAAACACAAGTAAAGACTAACAACAAAATTGATATTCGATATAAAAAATAATTAAATCAACATATTTCATTCAATCAAATAATTTGTCAAAAACATGTACGCTAATAAAAAAAGCATGAAATATAATATAAAAACAATTTTAGAACATTAATTTAAATTAGAGTTTAATTCTGGTTGGAATGCGTGATGATGTAAGGTAGAGAATTAATATAAAAAATGAAAACACAAGTCAAGACTAACAAAATTGATATTCGATATAAAAAGAAATAATTAAATCAACCTATTTTATTTAATCAAATTTTTAATTGAGTTTTTTTTTCAATCCCTTAAGCTTTGAGTGAATTGGATGTAAACTAGCACAACCACAATTACGTGGCTGATTAACATCGAAAGCATATTAAAACGAAACACGGTCACCACAGAAATGAAAATAAACGTTTTCAACACAGAAATGAAATGAAACACAGTCAGCACAGAAACGTGGCTATCACTCTGTGCGAATATCTTAATATTTTTTAAACAGGTAGAGGTGGTAATAAGTTAGTGAACACAGTAATTTTTAAACACGATTAGGTAAATGTAAAAAAGTAAACATATAAACGGATGTCTTTATAACAACTCGGAAGTTAATGGATGAAATCAGAGCCATTCATTTATTGTGACGACTAAGAATATTCTAGGCATATTTAATCTCGTCCATAGAAAACGTATTAAGAACTAAAAACCTATTAAATGTGCCCATTGTCAATAGGTGTACGCCTTTCGGCGTAATTATTTATTTCTTAAAAATTATTGTCATTTTTAATACATAAGTCAATCTAACATCATATGAAGGTGATTTTGCATACGTGTGAGAAATCGTGATATATCCTGACTTAATTTTTTCGTGATGATTGATTGAATGATACTTATCTTGGTTAGGGATATTTGACAAGAAACAAGACTTGATCGGGAAGAGAGACGCTCTTTGGAGAGGTTGAGGGAGGAGCGGGAAACTAGGATTTTGAACCTGCAACTCTCGACAATGGTGGATCACGAAGACACTTTGGGAACACAAATTTGGCCACTGGAGGAGCCAACTAAATTGATGACGAGTTTATGCTGCACTAAATTTTAGGGGCATTGTAGTCAGCTCGTCTTTTGTTTTTCTCTGTTCCCAAAGGTTGTAGGGTGTTTTACTGTAGTTATGTTTGTTCTAGTTGTCATTTATTCCAGTGTTTAATTCGAGCTGAGTGTCATAACTATATTTGTTAGGTTGTGAGTCTTGTCTTTAGGTGGTTGTTAGCATAGATTAGTTTAAGTGGTCGAGTCATACCCCACCAGAGAAGCTACTTGATGGAAGTTGAGGTCAACGCACTCATGGGTGCGAATGACGAGGCCCTCTGGAGGAGTGATGGTCTTTTCACCTTGATTGACGAGTTCGAGGTTAACGTTGGCCCTAACTCATCGAGGAGGACGGTTTTGATGCAAACTTCCTCTCCTTTCTCGGCAAAAACGAAGGGGATAGAACCAGAATTGCCCTCTGCTCATGTGTGTTTACTAGGAGGATCTTTTGACAGCCAGCGAGTTACACATGTCACTGCAAGTGCACTGAAAGACTTAGGGAGGTCGACTGAAGGTTATTCTTGGGTGGATGTTGCCTGTAGACCTTCGAATTGTGGTTCTTTTAAGATAACACTGTGGATACCAAACTGCTCCAAGCATAAATTGATGTTAGGGGTTGATATAGGTTTAGAGGATACAATTAGCTTAGCGCTTTGTGCTCTGGTGGGGCGAATTTCTTACCGTTCAATGTGTAAAACATCTCTTACAGACTGGGTAAAGTCCATCTGGTCCCCTCTCATGGGTTATGCACCAAAAGTGATATTCATGATGAAGGGCTGGTTCGGCTTTCGATTTAGAAGCTCAGAGGATACCTATTAATCTTGGACAAGCTTTGGGTCATTGATGGTGGAAACTTCATGCTTAAGCGGTGGAGGGTCAACTTTGATCCGGCACAATATTATTTCCATTTTCACCACCTCTAGGTTCTATTACTAGGGTTTCCAATGCATCTTTGGAATGTAAAGGATTTGGAATCCATTGACAATGTGCTTGGCAGGTTTATAAAGGTCGATGACCACGCACTCCTTGCTCCTGATAAAATATTGGGTAAAGTCTTAGTTGAAATCGATATCCACTTTGGTCTGTTGGAGTCCTTAGAGATAGTTTGGAGAGGGCACACCACGAGTCAAAATTTAGACTATCTGGGTATGTATACCTTTTAGGTGTTCCTACTGTCGGAGGAATGACCACTTGAGAAAAGATTGCCTGGGTACTTCTGGGGAGGAGGTATCAGAGGAGACTATGCTAGAAAGGTCAACTCAAGTTAAGTCGCCTGGAGAGGACTCCCATTATTTTATCACTCTTCTCTTAGATGCACAGGGAGAAAACCAACTAGTTCCGCCGAACTTTGTTACGGGTAAGTTAAAATTTATCTATCCTACTCTCTACTTCTCTTTATTGGCTTGGGAACGAGATACTTTGGACTCCTCTTGTCTCATGGGAGAGGGTCTTTCAAACCTGTTCGATATTGATATTTCACAAGTTTGGGAGGGTTTAAAGATACTTGTTACAGACCCTTCAGTCCCTGTTGGGGGGGGGGTATACTCCAACTATTTCCTCTGATCCTTGGGGAGTAAGAGGACCTCCATTTAACACTGGGGGGGATTGTACTATGTTAGTTCGCAGTCCCACCTGTGGGATGGTTATTTTGAGGGCGGTCGTTGAGGTGACTTGTGATCCGTGGGGAGGGATAGCATCCTTCGGGGCTATAGGGAGTAAGATCTTGGAGAAAATTCCATTAGAGTTCTTTTGAAGACCCTGATTCCGTCCTACAGAGAGACACTCTCTCCTATCAACATTCCTACCTTTCAGGGGATAAATGTTTTTAGAAGACAAGAGCCTGGTGGGGTTTTAGGACTCTCGGAACAGACTGGGGAGGCCTCCGGGAAGGATTACACTTGGTTGAAGGGATTGGGGCATGAGATATCTCCGATTAAAACTCAGAGTGCGTGGAAAAAATAAATTTCCTCTCATATATCTTTCGATTTACTTCTACCTATCTTCAATGATAATGAGGCGCTTAGAGGCATGAAAGCCATAGCCAGAGAAAAGTCATGATTTTTCTCTCCCTAAATATTAGAGGGGTGGGGGGGGACCCTAAAGTCCACCTCCTTACGAAGACCTTAGTAGGACATCATCAAATATTATCTTTCTACAAGAAACCTTGGTAGAGGAAAAAAAGGCCAGGGTTTTTATGAACACTTTTCCATCCTCTTGGCTAACTTGTGTTGTAAGTTCTGTTGGAAATTCTGGGGGACTTTTAGTGACTTGGGATCCAAATTTTTTTGACTTAGATCCTTTTCTTTGTTGTGGTGGAATTTTCTTGACAGGTACCTATTTGGAGAAAAAAAAGACACTTATTCTTTTAAATCTTTATGGACCTTGTTTGGATAGAAAATCCTTTTGGGACAAGGTGGCATCTAGGGGTCTCATGGCCCATAAAAATATAATAGTGGAAAGGGACTTAAACTTCATGTTTGAGGCTGGGGATTTTTTGGGAGAATTTGCACATCTGCATCAACTAGCAGGTTCTTTCAAAGAGTTCTTTAAAGAAAATCGACTTGTGGACATAGTTCTAGATGTTCTTGTTCCGACTTGGAGAAATGGTAGAGCGGGATCCGAGTGTATATCCAAAAGAATGGATCGTGTCTTTGTGTCTGAAGATCTCATAAATGGTGAAGGAAAATTTAGATCATGGGTGGACTTCCCATACATCTTGGATCATGCACTAGTCTTTTTGCAACTGGAATGCCACTATTTCCCAACAACCTATCCTTTTAAATTGAATTCGATGTGGTTATTTGAAGAAGACTTTGCTACTAAAGTAAAGGAACTCTGGAACGATAAAAAAATTGTGGTAGAACTGGGGGTTCAACATAGATTAGTATGGAAATTGAAGATTTTAAAACAACGCATCAAATTCTGGGCAAAAGAACAAAAAAATAAATAGTTTAGAAGATTAGAACAACTGGAGGGAGAACTACAAGAATTATTACAAGAGGCGGCACATGAGGTATGGTGTTGAGAAAGGGACAGTCACTTAAATATTTTGGAGGCCAAGCGAGATAAAATTCTTCTATCTGAAGAAGAATTATGGAGACATCGAAGCAGAGCCATCTAGATAAAAAGGGGTGATCAAAATTCAAAATTGTTTGACCATTTCGCAAGCTTCAGAAGGAACAAAAAACATATTTGGGAGATCAAGGATGAGATCGAGCAAGTACATTTTGGACAAGGTGCGCTAAAAAAAGAGGCTGTTAGGTATTTCAAAAGTTTTTATGAGGAATCATAACTTTTAAACATCATTGATCAAGTTTATACAACCATACATTACTCCCATTTAGTCATTGAGGAGGATTCTAAAACTCTTGATAGACCTTGTACAAAACATGAAATTTGGGAGGTTCTCAAGTTATTTGCAAAAGACAAGAGTTTGGGGCCCAATGGATGGACCGTCGAGTTCTTTTCTCACTTCTTTGACTTAGTTGGGGATGATTTGCTGGAAGTGGTTGAGGATTCTAGGATTCAAGGCGAAGTGATCAAATCTTTAAACTAAACATTTTTGGCTCTTATTCCAAAAGTAAATAACCCTACAACTTTAGGTGACTACAAACCTATTGCTCTCTGTAATCTGTGTTATAATATGATAACAAAGATAATTTCTAATAGGATAAAACCCATCCTTTCTCAATCTCTGTCGGGAGAACAATTCGGTTTTTTAAAGGGAAGACAAATACTGGATGCCATTGGTACGACACAAGAATGCTTGCACAGTATAAAGGTGAAAAAGTTAAAAGCTTTGATCTTGAAACTAGATCTAAAAAAAGTTTATGATTACATCAATTGGGATTTTTTAAGATTGACTCTAATACAAATGGATTTTAGTCCTCAAACTACAAATTGGATTTTGAGTTGTGTGACCAGCGCAAACTTTGCAGTCCTTATAAATGGGGAGACTTCACCTATTTTTCAGAGTGGTAGAGGCTTGAGACAAGGCTGCCCGTTATCATCGTTGTTGTTTATTTTAGTCATGGAAGGACTCAGTCTATCATTAAATAAAGGACATGATGAAGGAAAGTTGTCGGGGGTGAAGGTATCCAGAATAGTAAATATACTCCACTTGTTTTTTGTGGATGACACTCTTATTATGACAAAAGCATCGATACATGACTGGAAGGAGATAAAAGAGATTCTAATTATCTTTTGTAGTTCTTTGGGTATACAGATAAACTGGACAAAGTCGTCATTTCTATATGTTGGAATACAAGGGGAGTCTTTACAAAAGTTAAAAGAATTTTTCCCTTACAATTTTGATGATCTCTCAAAGGGATTTAGAACTTCCTAAAAGCTGATTCATACAAGTCTGTTGAATACATATGGCTTCTAGCAAAGTTTGAAAAAAAGATCGGATATTGGTGCAACATATGGTTGTCTTTCGGAGAGGCTTCACACTAATCAAAGAAGTACTTGAATGTCAACCAGTATATTGGATGGCACTGGATGCCATTCCAATATCAGTTATCGATAAGATCAAGAAACTAATGTTTAATTTTCTTTGGTTGGGTGAAAAAAAAAAAAAACACTTTCATTTATGCAGTTGGGAAGTTATAGCAAAACCAAAGCATTTGGGTACTGGGGGTTAAGAAATATTTTTCACTTTAATAGAGCACTGACAACAAATTCCCTGTGGCGGGTCCTGATGAAGGATGGAGTATGGCATAAGGTGATCAAAGATAAATATCTTCCACATTGTTTGGTCTCTTCCTGGTTTAGATCAACTACAACTAGAGTTTCTTTCGCCTCTCAGACCTGGAAAAATATACTAAAGTCTTTCCATTTGATCACTCATTGGCTGAGTTGGAGTCCTGGGTCTGGTCATTCGGTCATGATTGGAAAGGATTGCATTTTGGGGATGAGGAGGTCCTTCTTTTTATCACCACAAATTTTAACAATGTTGAAAGGAAAAAACTTGAATTATCTATACCAGGCTAAAGGTAAAATCAGACCTGGTATTATTGTTGAAAACTGGAAAACTAGTGATGAGCTTGATCTCATAGGTGAACTGGCAACATAATGGGATGGTTATTGTAGGGAGTTAACTAGAGTGGGAGTGCAACTACAAAATATTGATGATGAGCTTATTTGGACAGGGGGAGATAAATTAAGTATTCTAACAGTTAAAAACGTTTATTGCGCGATAACAAAAAAGTTGTGGCACCAGGTAATTGGGGGTTGGAGGAGACATATGTGGAAGTGGGATATCACTAAAAAAATTAGACTTTTCACTTGGTTAAATATAGATAATAAAATACTAAATTGGGACACACTGCAACGAAAAAGGTTGGGAAGGTCCTAGTATTTGTCTTCTGTGCTCAAATGAATCAGAACCTGTGGTACATATTTTTGTTAAGTGCAGTTTCATACAACAAGTCTGGAATAGGATAAAAGGAGGTCATAATTTAAATACTGTCCGGGAAGGAAATACTATAACTGCTTGCTATGAAAACTAGGTTAGAAAGGAGAGAACTCACATCACTCTTCCCTCCTTAGTGTGTTGGTTTGTTTGGTTGGAGCGAAATAAGAGAATCTTTGAAAATAGGAACCCTTGTATCTTTTCGGTTGTATACAAAATACTTAGAAACTTAGCAAACATGGCAGTTTCTCAGAAAAAGCCTATTCCAAGAAATGTCCAGTTCCCTATTCACTTGCTTCCCACAGTTGGTTGGTTCGATGGAGCAGTGCAGACAAATGAGCAACAGAGTGGGGTAGGGGGAATGATAAGGTTAAATGAAAACATAGTTTATAAATGGACATACAACTGTGGCCCAGGGACAAATACTAGGGAAAAGTTGCTAGGAGCTTGGGCTACCCTCATATTGGCAATGCGTTTGAACATTGTAGCCCTTCAGGTCTTTGGCGACTCTAAAATTATCATTGATTGGTTGAATGGCAGCGGGACATTACATGTTGCCTCTCTTGTGGGATGGAAGGACAAGATTAGAGAGCTCACAAAATCTTCCAGGGAGATCAATTACTCACATATATATATAGGGAACAAAACAAGGAGGCAGATTCTCTCTCAAAGAAGGCTTTGCTGAAGATCGAAGGGAAAATCGAATACAACCTTTGGGAAGATGGAAATGAGGGCCCTACCCTTTATTTAAATCTGTTTTAGCAAAAAATATTTTCTTTTGGGGGTTCCTAAAACAAAAGAGAAAGATGATAATTTCTTATTTTTGAAAGGAAATCTTATTTAAATACATGAATAGAGGTATTGCACATTAGCTTTCTTATTGTAGTTATGGGATGCTCATGAATCACTTGAGTCTGCATACTGAAAGAACCTAAAGAGACACTTCCTGTTTTTTTTTTTTTTTAAGTTATTAGCAAGATTGGAGGGAGGAATATGTATGGAAAATATATGATGTTATGTGTACACAATTATATTATAAATATAAATGAACAAATTTTCTTTCAAATACAATTTATTAAAATTGATATAAATATTTATTTTCAAATATAATTTATTAAATTTGATATAAATATTTTTGTTGTTTAAGTTTTTTTTTTTTAAGATAATTTGCATATAAAATTTTGAAATGTTTAATATTTCTAGTGGAAAAGTTAGGATCATAAAAACACATAATGATAAAATAATTATAAAAAAACTCTTTATCATCCTAAATCTTAAATTTATTAATAAAAACATTTAACATTAAATATATAATTATTTTCAAATTTATATTTATTAATAAAAATATTTAACATTTTTTTTAAATAAAAAAAATATTGCATTACTTAAAAAGTTATCATGGGGTCGAAAATTTGAGACATTGGCTCTATATTGTCGAGGGGGAGCTGAGCATCATTATGCCAATTTTGGTCAAAGTGGGGAGGGCCGACAGGATGAGTGAACAGGTTAGGAGGCGAAGAGGGGGCCGAGGGAAGGCCTGAACATCGGTGTTGGGCTACAAAGCTATAGTAGGTCAGCTTGCGTTTGGGCTTGCCCCTTTCACATGACATGGTGGAAAAAAAATAGAGAGAGTTGGTGAGAAACATGCTATGCACAGACACCAAAGGGGAGGTGAAATCAATAGAAGCGGGTGCTCGACTTCAGTGGAAAGAGAGTTCAGGTGGAGGATGAAAATCCAAGTGCAATTGCAGGATCAAATAGCCACGGTGAGTGCTTACCTCCAAGAAAACCATTTAGATGACAAAGAGAGGCGCCATGAAGCCCGAGTTGATGTCTCCCAACTGCCTCATACCTTCTCTAGTGAGCCATAACTGGTGTAGAATGTGTGCCATTAATCGTACCTTGTTGTCCTGACACACTATCTCCCTCAATCTCCCTCACAGCTTGAATGTTAAGCACGATGAAAAGATTGAGGGGGAGGGTGGTGGCGAGGGGCCTTAACTGTAGTGGTTGCATGAGTGCAAAATAACATAGGATTGACAGGTGTCACCCCATCTAGGGATAAAAAAATTTAACATTAAATATATAATCATTTTCAAAATTATGTTCACAATATAGTTAAGAGATGAGTTCCATCTAAATTGATTCCTTATTCAAATATTTATTGATGAAATGCAATGCAATATTTTATTCTAATTAATATATTAAAATGTCATTTTCAATATAAATTAGAGTTATATTTAATTAAAAATATAATTTATATAATTTAATATAAAATGAATTATATTCAAATAAATTTATTAAGTTAAAAAATATATTTTTTCTTATTAAAAGATTAAATTTAATTAAAATAACATTTGATTTCATATATAAAATTAAAATTAAATTTAATTAAAATAACATTTGATTTCATATATAAAATTAAAATTAAATGTTACTAAAAATTACTAAACTCCATTAAAAAAAACTAAACAATGATTAAAAAATAACTTATACTTTATAAGTAAGCATCAAACTAATAATAAAATTAACACATATCTAAAACATAATACATTCACATATCTAAAACATAATACATTCCATTGATAACTTCTAAATTGATGGATTAATTAATTTATAGATTACATTGGCTTCACTTTTTCACTTTACCAACATATCTAAAACATAATACATTCCATTGATAACTTCTAAATTGATGGATTAATTAATTTATAGATTACATTGGCTTCACTTTTTCACTTTACCACTTGTGTACTAATATCACCTATAATTTCGATGTGATATTCTATGGATGGTAACTATTACTTATGTGAATGTAATGATATCGTTATTTATTCCTTTTCAATAAAGGAAAAAACTTATATTAGTTAATATAATATTTATGTTCTAGATTATATATAAATTTATCATTTGAGATAATATATTGAACTTTTACGATAAAAAGATTGACAAAATATTCAATTTAATTCTATCATAATTCTATGTGTGTTTATCATGTTTTTCTAACAAAAAATATTTTTTTCATTTATTACTTATGTGAATGTAATGGTATAGTCATTTACAAGAAATAATTTATAGATGGATATACAGCTTGAGTGAACCTAATGATTAAGAACATATGTTTCCTCCTAAAAAATCATAAGTTCAAATCCAGAGGGGGTAGGGTATGTATACTTCCTTGACCTTAAAAATAGATTATTATTATCTTAGTTGATCATTTTATATAGAATTATTTTAATTGTTTTATTTTTTGAATTTATATAATCAAAATTAATTAAATAAATATTAAAATTTATAAATATATAACTAAAATAAATTGAGAATATAAAATAATATTAATAATATAATTTTAAGGTGAGTTAAGTTAGACATCAATTTGGTGTATAAGATCTTTTTGTTTATGAAACAAAAGAATCTCCAACCAATGATTTAATATTAATGATTTGATTATTAAAGTTAAAAAAAATAATTATAAAACAAAAATCTCTTTGAACTAATAATTTGATTACTAAAATCTACAAAATCCTTTCCTATTTAGTAAACTTTATGCGACATATTAGCTTCACTTACCCCCAATAGTCGGAACTATTCCTTCCTACCTATGTCGGGCGTAATTTCGCTGTCATATACTTTGATGCGATATATTAGCATCACTTGCCCTCTCATATACTTTGGCCGGTGATTTTTTATCCATGCGATTGATTTACATGGGCATAATCAATTAATTATTATCTCCGTGATTTTGATTACAGGGCATGTTCAAGCAAGTATTTATGGTACCTGACAGGGCTCTTAAAAGCAAAGAGACAAGAGAGTCGTCTGATATGGGTGATCGTCGCGTTATGAATTTGTTGGAGACCTCGGTGGGCAGAGATAGACGCCACCAACCAGATCAGATCAGAAAACCCATGTATTAGGATCCAACATCCCTGTATTTCAACATCCATGTATTTTTTACAGGGAGGACTATAGCTCAGGAGAAATAATCAATTAGCGATGCTTCCAGGGCGCAGACTCCTCGTTGTAGCCTTCAGCTACATCGTCATACCACTTTTACCTGCACAGGCCGTGGGGGAGGATTGTGTTCGATTGATTCAATGGAACCAGCTTGATTTTAGAGGCGGATGCTTCGCTCATGCGCTCCAAATCCGTGCTCGCCCTTACAAATCACTCTCATTTCAGCCTCGACTGCGCGCTGTATTCAACTCCCGTGGAGATGAAAAACAACGAGACACTTTCCTCCTTCAGCACTACCTTCGTTTTCTGCTTGGTGCATCCCCACACTGACGCGGGCGGGGAGGGAATGGCCCACGGATCTCTCATGGGCGGTGTGTCATCCGAGTATCTGGGCATGCTGAACGTCACCAGCGACGGGAAGCCGGACAACCATGTGGGCGTGGACATCAACAGCCTCAAATCAGTGAAAGCCAAGTCTGTTGGTTCAGCCTCAAGAGCGGACGCAACATACAGGCCTGGATTGATTACGACCATCTTCAAAGCCGACTCAACGTTAGCTTAACGTTGGCCGACTTGGTGCAAGACCGCTGAAGCCCCTCATATCTCAGAAAATCGATATACAGAGCGTTCTGCAAGAGAAGATGTTCATTGGCTTTTCCACGGCTACGGGGAATTTCGGCGAAGACCATTACGTTCTTGCGTGGAGCTTCACCACAGAAGCCACGACACCTCCCCTCGATATCTCGCGTCTCCCTTCGTTTGCTAACATGTATTCCAAGCGTCCGATTCTAGGATTGATATCCGGCATTACAGTAGTCACTCTGGTTGTATGCTTCCTGGTGGTTGCGACCACGTTTCTCAAAAGAGCAAAGTACTCGAAAACGGTAGAAGAATGGGAGCAGGAGTTCCGGTCCCACAGGTTCACTTACAAGGAGCTCAACATCTCCACGAGCGGGTTCCGGGACAAAAACGTATTGGGTAACGGGGGTTTCGGTAGGGTTTACAGGGGAGGAATTCACGGAGGGAATGAAGGGGTTCGTGGCAGAGATCTCGACCATGGGGTATGCCGCGCATGCAGCACCGGAACCTGGTTCAGCTCCGGGGGTGGTGCAGGAGAAACAAGCAGCTCTTCATCATTTATGGCAGCCTGGATAAACTTATATTTGGGGAGAAGAGGGTTATCCACAGAGACATCAAGTCGAGCAACGTGTTCCTGGATTCGGAGCTCAACGGGAGGCTGGGTGACTTCGGTCTCGCCCGGCTGTATGATCATAACGAGAACCCGGGGACGACTATTGTGATAGGAACGCTGGGGTACATAGCGCCGGAGCTTGTACACACGGGGAAGGCCACACCCAGCTCGGATGTGTTCAGCTTTGGGGTTCTGCTGTTGGAGGTGGCATGCGGTAGGAGCCCAGTGGATCTCTCTAAGGACGGCGAGGAAACGATTTTAGTGGAGTGGGCATGGAAGCTGTACACGGAGGGAAGGCTGGTGGAGGCATCGGATCCAAAACTAGGGAAGGGAGGATATGATGTGGGAAAGATGGAGAAGGTGCTGAAATTGGGGTTGTTGTGTTCTCATCCAGAGCCGGAGAGCAGGCTGGAAATACGCCATGTCTGCCGAATACTAGAAGGCGAAGCTCCTCTTCCTGCTATCCACGGGGCTTCGTTGAACGTGAGTATTATGGGTGGTTCTCCGAGAAGGAACCTATTTAGATATACAGGTGACAAGTCTGGGGAAGAAACGTCGACCAGAAACCAGTCAGAAGGAAGGCTCAATTCGGCTTCCGATAACTCTCTATCCTTTTAACTCGATCACGTGACTAGTGTTATTACGTCGATAAGGTTTACACCTATTGATAATGGGCACAATTAATCATTTTTAACTTTATTTACCCTTAAACTGTAATCTGATGGCTACTCATTGAAGATGCTGGCATATTCTTAGTCAGTCCTCAAAAATCAATGGATCAGATTAATTGTTCATAACTTCCTTGCATTTATGAACCATCCGTTAACATGTTTACTTTTTTACATTTACCTAATCACATTAAAAAAATTATATATATGTAAAGATATATAAAAATTAATATATGTACATGCCACGTTTATATCATTAAGAAACACTTCACACATATAAGCATTCGTTTTTGAACCGCTCTTTGATGCCACGACCTGCACGCATTCCTTTCTGATGTTTAAACTGCCCTCTGATGCCACGACCCATTCTGTGAGCGTTTAACCTCCAACGCACGTTTTTCCCACTTAAATAATTACCAATTTAGTGATCAGGGAGCATTAAATCGATATATGTTGACATGAAGCATTTAGTGATCACCTACTAGTCCCCTGCATAATATTTATTGATCACCAAGCATTTGTGGGCAGTAACAGGTCCGAAGGCAATACTAAAAATTTATATGGCACTCAGGCAGACCTTGTCGGTGACAACCTTATGAACGCTGGTGATTGGGACTTTTTGGTGAATATACTCTAATACTTTTACAATATATCAGAAAATAAAATAGAGTACTTTTATGTATATAGTGATCGATGGTTGTACGATACTTGGTAAATAATATTTGTTTTTTTAATAAATTAAAAATGTGTATTTTTCAAATGGGTAACAGGAATGGAGAAGTACTTATGGGGAGATTTTTATTAATGTGCTTAATAATAAGTATAAAAGTATTATAATTATATTAAAAAAAAAAAGTGATTTATTATTTTTATTATGATTTTCACATGTCTTAAAAATGTGGGAATTTTGGGAATTTGGATTCCTCTAAATTTATAAGAAACTTGAAGTTGATAGCTACAATAATATTACAATGTATAGAGATATTGATATTTTTAAATTTTATTTCAATAAAATTGAAGATCAATGGAAGACAATGTTTCTCCTATTCCAACGATAGAAACCCATAAAAACTTTCACAGATTATTGTTAATCATCTAAACGTGGCAATCATATGGCCTTATAGTAAATTCTTAATATGATTATGTAAATATGAAAAAGTAACCAAGTTAACTGATGCATTCATAAATGCAAGGAAGTTATAAACAATGAATCATATTCATTGATTTGAGAGGACGACTAAGAATATGCTAGCATTTTTTATTGCTAGCCATCAAATTAGGTTTTTAGATTAAAAGATCATTAATTGTGCACATTGTCAATAAGTGTATGCATATAGGCTTAATTATATGAATATATTTAACACAATACTGAAACTTTAATATCCATAACTAAAACTTTAATATCTATAAATATTCCATTAGAAAATGACAAACAAAATTGAAAATACATATATACAATTTTAACATATTTTTAAAATTAAACTTTACATATATAAACTTCAAGCATCATTGTAAATTTGAAGCATTATTCTTTTTTGATTGGAAAAAACAAAATAGTACTACTCTTTTAATATGAACATACAATAAAAGTCAATGATATGGCTTGCCATGGATAAGGTATTGATTTATTGGACTTTCATGTTTAGTTTAGGCTTGAAGGAAAACATACATGCATTAAATTTTTTTCATATCCACAACTATAAAGTGAGTATTATTAAAATTTTTTATTTAACTAATTTTTGAAATAATATTTAAGTGTAGTTTAGTCTTAGTTTTATAGTGATATTTTGAATAAATATAATGAAAATATTTATAATAAATTATGTATTTGTAATAATGTAATAAAAATATTTACATTTTAATTTAATATAACAAAACTTAGAGAAAGAGTTTCAAAGATATTGAAAATGTCTAAGCAATTTCGTTTAATTTTTTTTGAAAAAAATTATAAATTTAAGAATTTTTGTATTGAAAAATATATAAATTTAGTAATATGAGAAGAATTTTATCCCATAAACAATATTTTTGTATTGAAAAATGTATAAATTTAATAATATGAGAAGAGTTTTGTCCCATAATATTTTTTATTGAAAAATGTATAAATTTAGCAATATGAGAAGGTTTTTTTCCATAAACAATATTAAATTATTATCATTAAAAATAAAAAATTAAAATTATGTTTTAACAAAATTTTATTATTATTATTAATAATAAAAAAATAAAAATAAAAATAATGTTTTAGTTAACTTTTTCATTTCAAGTATTTATAATATATTTTTTTACAAGTATCGATAACATCAGTAAGAGATTGTAAATACACATCATCACATACAATTTTTTTGAAATAAGTGGAACTATAATATATTATTAAATAAATATAGATTAATATTTAGGTGAATCACTTTTAACATTTGACTGCTAAACGTTGTGGTGTATAGTTGTTTTACTTCATAATGTTTTTAAAAATAAAAGTACACATCCATCACATTTAAGACAAATATTTAATTTCTTATAACTAAGTTAATAATTGTAACGCTGTATATGCATATATTTTGGAGAATTGCTTAGTAATTATTTGAACTCATTTAGATTGATATAGTTAGTTGAGATGTGTATATTTAAATTTATTTATGTATTGTATAATATTGTTTTTATTGTTTTATGCTCATGATAATGATAGTTATACTATTTGTTTAAACATGTAAATTTAAATGTGGAATTTTAGTACATGGATATTAGTTCAAAATTATGTTGTAAATGTATAACAAATGTGAGGCATGATGTAAATAAGCATAAATTTTTTAATCGAATTTCAATATATATATGGATTCTCATATGACATTTGTGATGTATTTATATAGATATGAGTATTGGTGAGCTAACATATAGGTCAACCAGTTATGTAATAGAGAAATGATTGTAGTGCTAAGGTAACTTGGATTCCATAGACATTAGGAAGATAATGTATGTTATAAGTTTAACACATGATCTAATTTATGATTTCAAATATTTCTATGATCTATGGTAAGTGTGTTTTTGACAGGATGCACGACTTGCCTAGAGTGGTTGTTTAATGATGTGACTCTAAGATTAGTAGTTGCACAATATGTCTTGATATAGACTGCTAACCCTAGTTCTATCAGGAAAGATGGAGGTATTCCCCATCGAGTATCCTATTAACCCTAGTTGTACCAGGATGGGTGGAGGTATTTACGATTGTTTATCCTCCAAAACCTGGAGTCATGGGAGGGTTGTGTTAAGCCACACTCCCCTATACATGTGATGATGACCACCAATTACTTGTTGAGGAAGTTTGGTCAAGATAATTGACACTTTCTCTTATAAGTTCTATTTGGTTTTAGGTCGATATAGTTGATGCTCTAGATTAGTCCAACAAATAAATAGATAAAATGTGGAAGATGGAAGTAGGTCAAGGAGGAAGGATGATTCGATGTTAGTTGAGAATATTGTTTGGAGATTATATCTGCTTCTCTTGTTTCCTCGCTTGGTTCCTACCATGTTTAAAACACTTATTTTGGTTCTCTTTTGATATTTTGAGTGTGATTATCAATTATTGTACTATTGTTAGTTAATATTACTAAATGATGCATTTAATTGATTTGTCGTTCTGCATGTCTTGTTGTGATCATATAGAAGCTATGAACTAGAGGAAATGATTATTTATCATTAATATATGCACATGTTATGTGTCCTCCAACTATACATACATACCCTACACATGTACACTAGTACAATTAATTGATTTATTACTTACTAAACTAGGTGATTAATTGTTTTCTTTAATGATTATATAACTTATTTTGCAGACATAAATATTTGGTAGCATCAGATATCTTCATTGACTTTGATTGTTGGTTGGTATGATAAATTAAATGAGTATGGTGAATTATCATAAATTTTGGTGACAATTGTCAAGTTGCATTTACAAGCTAGCATGAGAAGAGAGACTTTTCATTCTATATATTGTTATTTTATGTAAGTCATTTAATGTTTTACTCTGTTTTTAAACTTTTTCCCAAAAATCTAGATGAGGGATGTTGATGGCTATTAATGAGGGTGGTCAAGGAGACTTAGAGAAGGGGACATGGAAACTTAATAGATAGGAAGAGGAAGTGGTGTTGAAGGGGGGAGAAAGGAGGTTGAGTGGTTGGAGCATGTTGAGAGTTTGGATAATTCTTGGAAGAAATATTTTCTTGTGACAATATTCTTAGAGCATATGTGCATGGTTGTTATTGGAGTCATAGGCACAAAGGGCTAAAAAACTGAAATGTTTCTTGAAGTTAGGAAGTTGGCTAGGATCCTAGTTGGATGGGAGGATATTGTTGTTCCACTTTGGACAAGTGGTGAAAAAAAAAGGAAGCATCTTCCTACTACTAATCTTAATATTTTGTTATATTTATGTTATTCCATTTAAAAAATAACAAAATTATGCTTACATTAAATCCCTTAATACATATATATTTAAATTAACAAGTATTATTTCATATCGGGAGAGGCATTACAATAATTGTGGGAAAACAAATCCATTTCCTTTAACAATGTTTATAAAAAAAAAAATTTAAATTAAAAAAAATGAAAAACCATTACTTTAACTTATATAATATGAAAACAAAAAATTACTCTATTATAAAAATGTTTTTAATATTTTTAAAATTGATTATAAATTCCAATTATTTATATATCTGTATAAATTTTAATTATATAAATTTATTTATAAATTATAATTTTTTTATATAATAATAAATATTGAAATTTTTAACTATAAATTTCTATAAATACATACATTGTTATTAGATAAATTAGATAAATATAAATATATACATTTGTATTAGATAAATATATAATATTTAATGTTAATATATATAAAATATAATAAGAAATATACAAATTTTTATAAATATATAAATTTGTATTAAGTGGATAATATTTAATATTAATATATGTAAAATATACTAAAGTTATTATATGGAATACTATAAATTTTTATAAATACATACATTGTTATTAGATAAATATAAATATATACATTTGTATTAGATAAATAGATAATATTTAATATTAATATATATAAAATATAATAAGAAATATACAATTTTTTATAAATATATAAATTTGTATTAAGTGGATAATATTTAATATTAATATATGTAAAATATACTAAAGTTATTATATGGAATATAAAAAAAGATTTATAAGTTTATATATAATTTAAGATTATCTAGTATAAATTATATGCATGCATAATTTTATGTTGATATAGAAATGAAAGCAAAATGGCATTTCTTTGGTAGAGATCTTGAATACGAATAAATTTGTATTTAATATAGAAATGGGAGCAATATGGCATTTGTTTCATGGAGCCATCGAATATATAGAGCATTGCAAAGATGTAGAATGACTATTAAGCAAGTCCATGGGGATTTATGCATCTATTTTCATATATGCATATATTTCTTATCAAATGTATCTCTTTGTCCATCAACATGCATTCAATTATCTATTTAGGGCATAAATGTATCTCTTTGTGCATCAACATGCATTCAATTATCTATTTAGGGCGTTCTTGTACGTCATGGCGTTCCAACAACAAAAAAATATAATGAAAATGGTAGCTCTCTCTTTTACATACACAAAGCAAAGGTAACATATTTATTTCCCTTTCATAATTGCGAACTTGTTTAAATCTAATCTTCTCAATTTTATATATGACAAATTTCAAATTTATTTGTCTAATTTTTTCAATTTTATATATGACAAATTTTTCAAATTTATTTCTTTATATCTATTTGATGTAGTGACTTAGTTTGTGTCTAGTTATGTATGTTGAATATTGTGATTCATAAATGGTAGGTTTATAACATATATATTTTTAGATTTATTTATAAAAGAATTTTGAATTTCCTTCCCTTTCTTACAAGTGCTTTACATGTTTGAGATGTAGATTATAATGTTAAACTCTACTGATAGCTGGTATTTGAATTGTTCTACTATGTAATGTTAAAAACTCATTGGTCTAAATTCAAATGTTTGGAGAAGTCAATTGATTCCAAATGGAAATAGCCCATATGATAGCCGACTCCAATCATAATTTACATTCAATTATAGTGCCAACCTTAGTCTGCTACAATTTGACTCAATACCATTCATTATGTTTGGGATGGACTTGCTTCCGAGTTTCATGTGCATGTAATCCAACTTTAACTCAACTTTAAGATAAGCAATTTAGATTTATGAATTATCTTCATAAGTGCATGGGAGAATAAGACAAATCCACAACATGTCAAAACACATTAAACTATCACTTGCTCCAACATTTGAACCACAAGATGCCAAGAGAATGGAAGGAAGGAGTGATTTCATAACTTATGGTTTCGCTTGACCATTCCTTCTTGGTCATAGACTTCCCCACTCAGCTCAAATAGTCCAACACAACCAAGAAAATATTGAACATATAGTCTAATATAGTCAAGCAAACACCCAACCTAATCACACAATTCAAAGGAGAGAGAGATAGCCTTATTGAGACGTGTGCGGCCTGCATATGACCTCAAGGAAGAGTGATATGTAGCAGGTGATCCCCAATTCGTCCCTCAACATTGTGTGAAGGATGGGTTTTGATTCCAATTATCTCAAGACTAAATTCTTGTTTTTCTTTGGAATTAAATTTAGGAACTTATCCAATTAATTGCAACAACCATGTCATATCAACCATTGATCTCTAATTCAATAAAAGAAATAGAAAGAGCTTATTACATATCTCTTGCATTCACATAGAATTAATGGAGGACATAGATTATAAGTGAAACTAATAGAAATCCAATGAGGAACAACAAGAAAATTTTTAAACATAGAGAAGATAATCCTAAACTCGTACACACAATTTAACACCGAATTTAACACAACAAATAGAGAAATTCATAACACAAAGACATAGTATTTACCAGCTTGGAAACCCAAATGGGAAAACCAACATTTGATTGGCTTTAATCAACCTTTAATTTCTTGGAAAATGTGTAGGTTATAGTACCCTCTAGCTATCTAGTGCATTTTTCTATAGTCACATGGGAACTTGGGTAGCCAAAGAACCCCTTGTCCTTTGAAGTGCATGAATACATAGGAAAATGGCTCTATTGTGGGGGTCACCTAGAAGGCTAGGCATCCCCAACTCCTTAGCTTCCCCCAAGCCTATTGTTGGATTCTCCTTTTTCTTTTTTCAATTAACACTTTGGGGTTTAGTTCTCATGTTTTATATATTTTTAAATATATTGTTGGCTCGCTTGTGCGCACCCTTCCTAAAGCTGGGGGTTTGATGACCTAGGTTTCATCCAAAGTTGACCAACAAAACCCCAAGGCATCGACATATCAATCCTTAGTCTAGGACTGAAGAAGGTCTCACCTCATACACCATGAGAATCACAGATACCATCTAGTCTTGTGAACTTGGAGATGAAGTATTAAACTACACCAGGGAGCCACTCAGGATGAAATTCAAACAATTCCTTACAATTTATTATGATATTAACAACATGCAATATTACCATATTCATCCTTTGAACTCATAATCAACACTGTAAATAACATGGATAAAAACAACTTATATTATTTCCATTCAAACTGCGGCATACATGAACCAACAATCTCATAATTCATCAGGAATAACACCCCACTCTCTCATAAATTGTATCATTCATGCATTACAAGGAAACATGCACTTTCTATTATAATCTACACATAATACTGAGTTAATTCAATTATAGACTCCTTACAAAAATTGTTCCATCCATATACAAAACTACTTCTCAGACTTACAACATGACTCATGCCAAAACAAGCCAGGATGATTCTTTCTTTGCTCTATTGTAGACCTCAGACTCTTTGAACTCAAAAATCTTGTCTTCTTTTCTCCATTTTATTTACTTCTTTGCCCTAGCACTCTTTCAATTTCGTCACTGCTCCACTTGTTCTACTGACGATCAGTCCCGCACACTTCTGCCACCCGCATGCAACCCACGCAACCTATTTGGAGCCATGGAAGTCTTAACTAACTTTCCAGCTCATCCCTTAACTACTCCACAATATCTCTGTTGGTC
>ML783120.1:131182-143689 GCA_009831015.1 Picea engelmannii | reverse complement strand
CTGTGTTTCAACATCGGCCTTGAATACTATTCTGCAAATATGGACACTTATGCACTTCTAATCAATGGTTAGGTCAAAAAGTAATGTAAAGTATTATGCAAAACAGATTAAGCATATAATAATGAGAAAGGACCTTATATACCCTGGAATGATCAGATGTAGTGATATTATGAGTCTAAACACTAGTGATGAAGGGTATAACAATGGCAAAAAGTATGGGCAAAAAGGGTACAATATGTGGTCCTAACAATCTCGTGCTGCATGAGTTAATCATCCAGAAAGATTCTTGAAGATCTTATTGTTGATTCATCGTGCATGCAATATCTTCTTGATTCCTTTCATGCATTATAGAGCTCTCACTAGCATGCACACCTGATTTCATCAATCGCATAGTTTTTGATGTGTTTGAAAAAATGTAGTGTGTGCACAACTATTCTTGTGTGCGTGCACAATATTTACCCCCAAACTTTGGGTGTCAATAAGACCCCACCACTATTACTTGACTTGTCCTTGAGATAATGGCCTTGCTCATGGTGTGACTGATGTCACAGAAGGACCTATATTCATGAGTTCTTAAAGGAACTCCTGGAACTGACTGTCAAATTTGTTGAGGTTGGCGTGAAGTTGTTGAGTGAGCTAAACGACTTCATCTATATCACCTGTTGTGATATAGGGAGATTCAGGTCAATTTTCTCTAGTTTCTCTATCATGGGGGTGACCGTGAGTTGTGTATAGAAAAATTGGGCCTTATTAGCCACGTCGTTAGGAAACTCAGAAATAGATTGTTTCTCTGCTCGAGCGGTAATGATTCCCTTGGTATTTCTCACGATGATTGTCATCATGGCTTGGTGCTCTCCCATGGGTAGGGAAGCCAAACTGCTCTTTTTCAAGGTGACCTTTGGTTCGGCTGCACGAACCCTATCATTAATAGAGATAATTTCCAATGGATTCTACTAGTGGTTTTAGAGGGTAAAAATATATTCTACCAACCGTAAAAAAATATTTAAGTCGGGCTTGGCTGTTGTGGAGGACTTGCTTGGTCAGTGCAATATTTTTTCTAGCTCCATATCTACTGGTGTTTATTGCTAGAGACGTTTGTGGAGTGCAAAGTTTTGTGACTCCAAATCCTGAAGATGATCAATGACTTCTTTAAGATTCTATGATGCTGGGACCTTAGGTTGTGATTTCTCTAATGGATGGACCCGGGAATATGTGTCTTTGATAGTAGTGAGTAATTCAACGTGATTGGACAAGGAAGCCTCATGTTGTGATTTAATTTCTATGTGGGTAGTGACCTAATCAAGATGAAGTGTTTGGAGGTCTTGCCGTGGAGCCTCTACCTCTTGTTGCGCGAGCACTTCTTGCTATAGTTGAGTCTTGGTATCAACATGAGTTGTGACTTCTTGGTCAAAATGTTGGCACAATTGTTCATGCGCCCAAGTGAGAGTTTGGTTCCTCCCCTTGAGCTCAATGATGATTGTAGTGACACAAATTTACATGTTAGGAGTAGGTACCTGTGCAATATCAAGCTCATCCTTGCCCAGGTTGACTGATACCACAACTAGAGGGCTCACCATCAACACCTTTTTCTGGCTCGTGCCTGGAACTTCTTCGAACTATGGATCCCGAGGAGGAGAACCTAGTGGAAAAGGGAGAGCCAACTATTGAAAAAGGGAATCAAATTTCCCCTTGATGTCCTTCTAAAAAATTTGTTGTCACGTTGGCTGGGTGTGAAGTTCCTTAACCAACTTGGAAATATTGGCCACATGTCTACCTGATTCCAGTTCTAGAGGACCAACTTGTGAACTCTTAGTATTTTTCATTCGGCGATGTTTTCCCAAACCCTAACCTGGGTGGATGTTTAGTCACGTTGAAGGCTCTGATACCTCCTATTCAATCCGAGTAGTAGCTAGTGATGGCATATGTTCTTCCTCCCTGTTGGGGTCCATATTAATAGGAGGTGGGAGGTGGGCCCTATGTCTGGGAGGACCATTTCCATTTTCGAGCCCCTTCCTCATCCTCTTCCGACTCCTTAACACTCTACCTTTTCTCTTATAGATTTTGTGGTCCTAGCTCAGTGGAAACAAGGGTTTGGTGTGTATGAGAGCCAGAGGCTTTGTCTCTGGATCAGGTGACAACGACAACACGTTTATATTCTTATGAATTCTTTGTTCTTATCTCAAACTATGTTTTCACTTTGGTAAATGGAGGTTGGTGTTGTGTCGACTGGTCTACAACACCCATTAGGATTTCCTTTTTCGTAATACAAAAGGAGATCTTAGCCTCAGCCTTGTTGTTGGATGTGTGAGGGTAAATAAACACATTATGGAAATCACATTCAAAATCAATATAGTCAGTAGACCTTTTAAGGAGTCATTTTGGGGTGTATACGATTATGTAGGCAACAACGATCAACTGGGTAAACCATTTCTAGAAATCCTTTTTGTGCTCGGCTTGGGCTATTGGGTCCTTCATGTGCTAGAAAGTTAAGAATCAAGGAGAAATGAATAGTGGGGTGCTCTCAGTGTCCTCTTGATTCCTTGGTGGTGGCTTCCACAAGATCATGCCTAACAAGAGTATTACCCAACTATAGTAAAATTCCTTTCCTGAGTCATGGGATTCTATATAGTCATCTACAAATGCATTCAAAAAGTACCAAGCCCAGGCCATTTAGACACCTCCAACACATAGTTCAACAACGACGACGACACCAATGGGGAATTCATCCTCCCGAAACATTCGTAAGATCTTGCAAGAAATCATTTGTGTTGCAAACCTCATAGATAGATAATTAATCTTAGGGATCACAACCCCATGCATCCCTCTACGTGTCCCAAAACAAGTGTATATTTCCTCTTGTGTTGCATCTTTTTCCTTAATGGTAACTGCTATATATTCACTTGATATTGGGAGACCTGAAACTGCATGCATTGTATCATGGTCTATAGGGTATGGTTTATCAAGCTATAGATAACCACCATGTAACCTAGTAAGAGGGAAGCAAACACATGCCTGAACCATTGGGGCCTAACCGAAATAGGAACAATTGAGAAATGTAAGAATTCCAAACTTGCACAAGGGATTTTCCCATTTTTGGGTAACCACATTTTTTGTACCAAATTCTTGCTGGACGACACCTGCATAATTGTTGAATTAGAGTTTTAGGAACTGGTTTGGATCATGAACATTATATTTTGTACATTTGAGCAATGGAATTTTCCCAATTTCGTCCCCTTAAAGTTTACTTCAACTAGCATCACTGGTTTTGGAACTGACCTCTCTTTTATTGCTTTGGAATTTTTCTATGTGTGGGGTTTGCAATCCATTCTAGTTGCGAATCACCGTGGTATCCTAAGGTGTGTTCGCAATGATCAAAGAGATTTTGTGCATTAGCGGGGCTCCCATTCTCTTTCAAGTATTTTGATATGAATTAAAGAAACAATGGAATCTGAATAAGGGTGGATAAGTGGGGGATCAATGAGCCAAAACTGTTTGTTCACCCAAAAGTACTATGATATTAATGTTGCATGCATTGCCCCACCTGTGTTGGAGTTACTACTTAGTCCTTGCTATCATTCGACTGACAACCTAATCTGGATTTTATGAGCATAACGAAATGACTACAGATTATTACCAGATGCTTAACACAGAATAACAGAGATACAATAAAACTGATTTTCTATTCAATAAGGAAATAAGCTGAAACTGTAAAATGCAGTGGAAAACAAGCTTGCTGGAATGGTGGCGGCTTATCTCTGAGAAGAGAGATGAAGGTTGCGCTCATTCGCAAGAAGATGATTACAATGAGGTTCTCAAGGTCTTTTTACAATAAACAGGAGTTTCAAAAACCCTAAACATCCAAAAACCTAACCCTAGGAGATGAAGCACCAAAATTCATGTAGGCCCCGTTTGGGTAAGTTAGTACATCAACTTCCCGGGGTCGTAACTTTTGCATACGATCTCTGTTTTAGGCATATGATGGCCCATTGGAAAGATCTATCCTAGGAATACAATAGTTTCACAAAATTTCATGATGAAATTTTGAGATCGCAACATACCCTAAAAAACATCGTTTAGGGCCTCAAAACAGCTCTAGAAGTTCAGGACCCGAAAACTGCTAAAAATAGTAAATTATCAAAATTGCGAGAAAGCTGTTTTCAGCCAGATGGAAAAGGTGGGTGGCCACCGATATCCACCTGGATCAATTGTCCATCGTTAGGAAGCAATGGTATCCATTTCATTGAGTTCCCCCATCAGATGAGGAAATTTCTGCTGAATTTGGCCTCGCGTGAGCCACTTGCCTTGGTGCATGAGCTGCCCTGCTTTGACGACTTGATAAAGCTGGATCCTTTGTTGTCGAGTGCACTTGATCTGGATGTCCACAATTTGATCACTGGATGCCTGTTGTATGCAGTCGGGGTTGAGCTCTGTTGGTGTCTGCTATTCTGCTACATCTGAGGTGTCCAATAATGGTGGGAAATAAGGCCGAAGGAGGTCCACGTTGAACACTGGGTGCAAGCCAAGGAAAGGAGGAATGTTGAGTGCAAAAGAATTATCCCCCACAACCTTGGTGATGGTGTATGACCCATAACGGAGTGGGCAAAGCTTCCGATGGGGTCCTATAAGGCATTCTTTCTGCAAGTGCAACAAAACTTTGTCACCCACCTGAAACTTATGTGGAACCTGATGTTGATCATGGCGCTGCTTGTAATTGTCACTGGACTTTTGTAGGATATCCTGAACCTATTGGTGGATGTGATGGATCTTCTCAATGAATCGGGTGATTTTGTCAGCCTCAGTTGGAGCAGGAGAGGAGTCGGTTGAGGTGACCACAAGGGGAAGTGCAACATCTATGGGACCCAATGGTTGGAATCCCAACCCCACTTGAAAGGGGTTGTGGCCAGTTGAGCTATGTAGGGCTCGATTGTAGCTATGCTAGACATAGGGGAGACTCCCATCCCATGTGCGAGGGTGCTTGGAATTATACATGCGTAGGATATGCAGGATCATTCGATTTACGACCTCGGTTTGGCCATCTGTCTGGGGTTGGAACGCCATGGATTATGTGAGCTTGGTGTCCAGCAGTGACCAAAGGCTCGACCAAAATGTGTTGAGAAATCGACTGTCCTGATCTGAGAAAATGGTTTGTGGGATTCCAAAATGTACACAGACCTGTTCAAAGAAGAGCTTGGCAGTGGCTTCTTCTATGATGCTCTTCTTGCAAGCAACCAAAATCACCATCTTAGAAAAGCGATCAACAATCACAAAAACAAAGCCATTTCCCCGCTTGGTGGACGGGAGGCCCGACATGTAGTCCATTGAGATGGATTCCCATGGCCTATCAGGAGTAGGAAGAGGGGTGTACAGGCCCTATTTCTTAGTGGTTGGTTTGGCAATAGTGCATGTAGTGCAAGACCTGATATACTTGCTGACCTCACGTCGAAGTTTCAGCCAGTAGAAATGTTTTTGTAGCATTTCCATTGTCTTTTCAATGCTAAAGTGTCATGCCACACGACTGTAGTGGGATTCCTAGATCAGCTTCACTCGCTCACTTGATGGAACACATATATGGCCTAGTTGGCACAAAAACCCATCCTGAAGATGGAAATTATCGACAACTTCCTTTGCACCCAACATTTGGTAGGTGGTGGCGAAGTCCGGGTCTGTCTCATAGAGTTGGGGCCATCCAAAGGTATCATGGCCACAGGAGTCTAGTACTGTGGTGAGTGTCGTGACTGGTGGTCTGCTGAGGCAATCAATGACGCGGTTGGTGATTCCTGTTTTATACTTGATGTTGAAGTGGAATTGCTGCAAGTATGTGGACCACTTTTGATGGCGGTCATTCTGCAATTTTCCTTGTGTCTGCATGAAATGTAATGGCTTATGATCAGTGTGGATGACTGTCTCCCTTCCAAGAATGTAATGTCTCCACTGGTGGCACGCTTGCATAATGGAGTACATTTCTTTGTCATAAGTAGGGTACTTACGGACAACATGTGATAGTGTCCCACTATGATAGGCCACGGGGTGGTCGTGCTATGTGAGAACGACACCCACAACATAGTCTGAAGCATCAGTCTCAATCTTAAAGGGTTGTTGCAGGTCTGGTAGTGAAAGTACTAGGGCTGAGCACAAGCGCTACTTCAAATCATCGAATGTTTGTTGTTTGGGTCGGCCCCACACAAATCTCACCTTACCACCACCCCTAGTTATTTGGCTGAGGGCCCATGCAATATGGGAGAATCCCAACACAAACCTGCGGTAGAAATTGGCAAGGCCCAAGAAGCTTCGAAGCTCTGTGAGTGTGGTTGGGGCCGGCCAATCATGGATGACTTGGATCTTGGCTGGATCCTCATGTATGCCATGTTGATCAATGATGTAGCCTAGGTAATGGACCCTATCCATGCTGAAGGAGAATTTTTCCAAGTTGGCGTATAGCTTGTGCTACTGCAGGGTGTGCAGAACCTACTGAATATGCTGCAAGTGTTTGGCCCAAGTCTTGCTGTAAATGAGAATGTCATCCAGATACACCAAACAAAATTATTGGTGAATGGTCTCAGGATATCGTCCATCATTCTCATGAAAGTGGCTGGAGAATTTGTCAGACCAAAGGGCATGACCAACCATTCAAAAAGGCCTTCCTTTGACTTGAAGGCGGTCTTCCATACATCAATTTGTTCTATCGAGACCTGGTGGTAGCCAGACTTCAGATCAATCTTATTGAAGTATTTGCCCCCCATGAGTTGATCAAGGAGGTTGTCGATTTGGGGAATCGGGTACTGGTTTCTGACTGTGATTTTATTCAGAGCCTGATAATCAATGCAAAGTCGCCAAGTTCCATATTTCTTATGTACTAGCACGATAGTGCTCCTGCAAGGTGATGAGATGGGATGGATGTGCCCCTTGTGGAGCAATTCTTGGATCTATCACTTGATCTCCTCATTCTCTAACAAAGAGTGGCGATAGACTGGCCCATTGGGCAGCGGTGCGCCAGGGATCAGATCGATGGGGTGCTTGACCTGACAGTGTAGAGGTACCCTGGTAGGTGAGGAGAAGATATCTGAGTATTCTTCCATGACCTTATCTACTTGCTTCTGTTGTGTGGAGAGGTTGGCCATAGAGACCCTGGATGTGGCTGTGATTTTTCTCACATTCTGAGAGCGAATCACAAAGAAGACAAACTTTCCCATCTTAGCAATGACCTTCCTGCATTGCTTAGCAGAGATCAAGGAAATAACATTAGGTGGGACAGGCTCAGGTATCCTATACAATTTCCTATTCAAAGTAATAATAACACTACGATGCTTAGACTCATATACAACATGACATTTCCATAAATAAGGTTGGCCCAAAAGAACATCACAAACTTCAAGAGGAGAAACATCACACAATACCTCGTCTTTGAAGGAATTGATGCCGTACAACAGTCGACAGTCTTGGCTGATGCAGAGATTGCTTCCTTGGTGGAGCAATCCAATGGTGTAGGGTTGTGGTTGCGGCGTTGTCGGCCGGGCCAACCACTTGATGACCTCTGCTGAGATAAGGTTCTTCTGGCTACCACTATCAATGATGAAGTGTAGCGGGTTGCCTTTTACCCACATCTGTGAATGGAAGAGGCACTCTCCTTCTTCTGGCTCGTCTGGTTCACCATGCTGGAGCTTGGTGGTAGCAACGATGGCACTGGGTTCCCCGTCAATGATCCATCTTCACCTTTCTAGTTCTGGCTCAAAGTCACAACCTACATATGATTTAGAGGCTTTCACTTCGGCCACCAGCGTCTACTTTGAGCAGCAGTCAGCAGTGTTATGCCAAGGGCTCTTATGGAAGTCGCACCACTTCTCAATATCGTTCTTTATCTTTTCGGTGTCCTTCTTTGCTTGCGGATTGGACTGATTGTCCTAATAATATCCATATTTTCTCTATCCTTTGTTCTGTGGGTTGGGGCTTCCCTTTCCTAGCTTTTGTTGTGAGGGGTTCCCCGACCCAAATTGTTGCATCTTTTGTTTCAGCTTCTACTCGATTTTGACGGCATATCGGTAGGCCGTACCCAAGGATTATATGTCCATAAATTCCATTTCAGTCTGGATGTATCTATGTAGTGCACCGCGATACTTTAGCACTAGATGTTTCTCTGAATCTTTGATACCCAGCTTGGTGTGCAAGGTATGGAAGATATTTGTGAAATTTGGCACTGCTTGGTCTCTTTCTTGCCGCAGTGTGGTCCATTTGGTATACAAGTCATCATAAATTCTGACAAGGTAGTATTGTTCCTTAATAGTAACCTTGAAGGATTCACAGATGGCCATGACTGTAAATAATGAAGGTTCCTCTGTTTCCTTTTTCTCACAGAAAGTTTCCCACCAATCTTTGACAAGGGGAACGGCTTTAAGGAGCGCAAAAGTAATCTTTTCTCTATTCGAAAAGTTATGGATAGAAAAATACCCTTCTAGTAGATTCAACCACTTGTCTACAACATCTGTGTCTATTTGAACTTCAAATATAGGAATATCGAAGTTTATTTGTACCTTGAAGGGAGCGGTGCCTCCGCTCGAAGAAGATGCGTGGCCTGTTGCTAGTCGCCGAAGGATTTGCTCAAAATTATCCATCATCTTGTTCCCCTATTGCGTGAGGGCTTCCTCAATCAACAGTTTGAAAGGATCTCTTGTCCCATCATCTTTCTTTTCTACTTCCATGAGAGGTCGCTTGGGTGTGTGAGATCTTTTGTCCTCAAGAGAAAGAAGCTCAAGACCTAACTTTTTGTACTCCGACCTTGTTGGGGACATGCATTAAGACGACAAGGAGCAAGCCGCTCTGATACCACTGATCCGTATTTTATGAGCATAATGAAATGACTACAGATTATTACCATATGCTTAACACATAATAACAGAGATACAATAAAACTGGTTTTCTATTCAATAAGGAAATAAGCTGAAACTGTAAAATGCAGTGGAAAACAAGCTTGCTAGAATGGTGGTGGCTTATCTTTGAGAAGAGATGTGACGGCTACGCTCATTCGCAAGAAGATGATTACAATGAGGCTCTCAAGGCATTTTTACAATAAATAGGAGTTTCAAAAACCCTAAACATCCAAAAACCTAACCCTAGGAGATGAAGCACCAAAAGTCATGTGGGCCCCGTTTGGGTAAGTTAGTACATCAACTTCCCGGGGTCGTAACTTTTGCATACGATCTCGATTTTAGGCATGTGATAGCCCATTGGAAAGATCTATCCTAGGAATACAACAGTTGCACAAAATTTAATGATGAAATTTTGCGATCGTAACATACCCCAAAAAACATCGTTTAGGGCCTCAAAACGGCTCCGAAAGTTCAGGACTCGAAAAACTGCTAAAAATAGTAAATTATTAAAATTGCAAGAAAGTTGTTTTGAGCCAGATGGAAAAGGTGGGTGGCCATCGATATCCACCTGGAAAAATCCTCCATCCTTAGGAAGTAATGGTCTCCATTGCGTTGAGTTCCCCCATCATATGAGGAAAGTTCTGTTGAATTTGGCCCTGCGTGAGCCACTTGCCTTGGTGCAGGAGCTGCCCTGCTTTGACAACTTGATAAAGATGGATCCTTTGTTGTTGAGTTCCCTTGATCTGCGTGTCCACAATCTGATCACTAGATTCCTATTGTATGTAGTCGTGGTTGAGCTCTGTTGGTGTCAGTTGTTTTGCTATGTCTGAGGTGTCCAATAATGGTGGGAAATAAAGCTGAAGGAGGTTCATGTTGAACACTGGGTGTAGGCCAAGGAAAGGAGGAATGTTAAGTGCAAAATCATTATCCCCCACAACCTTGCTGATGTTGTATGAACCATAATGAAGTGGGAGAAGCTTTCGATGGGGTCCTGTAAGGCGTTCTTTCTGCAAGTGCAACAAAACTTTGTTGCCCACCTGAAACTTATGTGGAACCCGATGTTGATAATGGCGCCACTTGTACTTGTCATTGGACTTCTGCAGGATATCCTGAACCTGTTGGCAGATGTGTTGGATCCTCTCAATGAATTGGGTGGCTTTGTTAGCCTCAGTTGGAGCAGGAGAGGAGTCGGTCGAGGTGACCGCAAGGGGAAGTGCAACATCTATGGGACCCAATGGTTGGAATCCCAACCCCACCTGAAAGGGTCTGTGGCCGGTTGAGCTATGTAGGGCTCGTTTGTAGCTATGCTAGACATAGGGAAGACTCTCATCCCATGTGCAAGGGTGCTTGGAATTATACATGCACAGGATATGCACGATCATTCGATTTACGACCTCGGTTTGGCCATCTGTCTGGGGGTGGAAGGCCATGGATTTGGTGAGATTGGTTTCCAACAGTGACCAGAGGCTCGACTAGAATGTGTTGATAAATCGACTATCCCGATGTGAGAAAATGGTTTTTGGGATTCCAAACTGTACACAGACCCATTCAAAGAAGAGCTTGGCAGTGGCTTCTATTGTGATGCTCTTCTTGCAAGCAACCATAATCGCCATCTTAGAAAAGCGATCAACAACCACAAAAACACAGTCATTTCCCTGTTTGGTGGATGGGAGGCCCGACATGTAGTCCATTGAGATGGATTCCCATGGCCTGTCAGGAGTAGGAAGAGGGGTGTACATGCCCTATTTCTTAGTGGTTGGTTTGGAAATAGTGCAGGCAGTGCAAGACCTGATATACTTGCTGACCTCCTATCGAAGTTTCATCCAGTAGAAATGTTTTTGTAGCATTGCCACTGTCTTTTCAACGCCGATGTGTCCTACCACATGAATGTAGTGGGATTCCTAGATCAGCTTCACTCACTCACTTGATGGAACACATATATGGCCTAGTCGGCACAACAACCCATCCTGAAGATGGAAATTATCGACAACTACCTTTGCACCCAACATTTGGTAGGTGGTGGCAAAGTCCGGGTTTGTCCCATAGAGTTGGGGCCATCTAGAGGTATCATGGACGCAGGAGTCTAGTACTGTGGTGAGTGTCATGACTGGTGGTCTACTGAGGTAATCAGTGACGCGGTTGGTGCTTCCTATTTTATACTTGATGTTGAGGTGGAATTGTTGCAAGTATGTGGACCACTTTTGATGGCAGTCATTCTGCAATTTTCCTTGTATCTACATGAACTGCAATGGCTTATGATTAGTGTGGATGATTGTCTCCCTCCCAAGAATGTAATGTCTCCACTGGTGGTAGGCTTGCATAATGGAGTACATTTATTTGTTGTAAGTAGGGTACTTACAAACAACATCTGATAGTGTCGCACTATGATAGGCCACGGGGTGGCCTTGCTGTGTGAGAATGACACTCACAGCATAGTCTGAAGCATCAGTCTCAATCTCAAAGGGATTTTGTATGTATGGTAGTGAAAGTACTGGGGTTGAGCACAAGCACTGCTTCATATCATCGAACGCTTGTTGTTGGGGTCGGCCCCATGCAAATTTTGCCTTACCACCACCCTTGGTTATTTGGCTGAGGGCCCATGCAAGATGGAAGAATCCCAACACAAACCTGCAGTAGAAATTGGCAAGGCCCAAGAAGATCTGAAGCTCAATGAGTGTGGGTTGGGCTGGCCAGTCACAGATGACTTGGATCTTGGCTGGATCCTCATGTACACCATGTTGATCAATGATGTATCCTAGGTAATGGACCCTGTCCATGCCGAAGGAGCATTTTTACAAGTTGGCATATAGCTTGTGCTACTGCAAGGTGTGAAAAACCTGTTGAATATGCTGCAAGTGTTCGACCCAAGTCTTGCTGTAAATGAGAATTTCATCCAGATACACCACTACAAAATTATTGGTGAATGGTCATAGGATATCATCCATCATCCTCTTGAAAGTGGCTAGAGAATTTGTCAGACCAAAGTGCATGACCAACCATTCGAAAAGGCCTTCCTTTGACTTGAAGGTGGTGTTCCATACATCAGTCTGTTCTATCGGGACCTGGTGGTAGCCAGACTTCAGATCAATCTTATTGAAGTATTTGGCCCCCATGAGTTGATCAAGGAGGTCGCCGATTTGGGGAATTGGGTATCGGTTTCTGACTATGATTTTATTCAGAGCCCGATAATCAATGCAAAGTTTCCAAGTTCCATCTTTCTTTTGTACCAGCACGATTGAGCTCCCTCAAGGTGATGAGATGGGACGGATGTGCCCCTTATGGAGCAATTCTTGGATATGTCGCTTGATCTTCTCATTCTATAACAGGGAGCAGTGATAGACTGGCCCATTGAGCAGCGGTGCACCGAGGGTCAGATTGATGGGGTGCTTGACCTGGCAGTGCAAAGGTACCCCGGTAGGTGAGGAGAATATATCTGATTATTCTTCCACGACGTTATCTACTTGCTTCTGCTGTGTGGAGAGGTCGGCCGTAGAGACCCTGGATGTGGCTATGATTTTTCTCTCATTCTGAGAGTGAATCAAGAAGAAGAAAAACTTCCCCGTCTGAGAGATGACCTTCCTGCATTGCTTAGTAGAGATCAAGGAAATAACACTAGGTGGGACAAACTCGGGTATCCTGTACAATT
>ML783120.1:120728-131132 GCA_009831015.1 Picea engelmannii | reverse complement strand
TATGATTTTTCTCTCATTCTGAGAGTGAATCAAGAAGAAGAAAAACTTCCCCGTCTGAGAGATGACCTTCCTGCATTGCTTAGTAGAGATCAAGGAAATAACACTAGGTGGGACAAACTCGGGTATCCTGTACAATTTTCTATTTAAAGTAATAATAACACTACGAGGCCTAGAATCATATACAACATGATGTTTCCATAAATAAGGTTGGCCCAAAAGAACATCACAAACTTCGAGAGGAGCAACATCACACAATACCTCATCTTTGAAGGGCTTGATGCCGTACGACAGTCGACACTCTTGGATGACGTAGAGATCACTTCCTTGGCGGAGCCATCCAATTGTGTAGGGTTGTGGGTGCGGCGTTGTCGACAGGGCCAACTGCTTGACAAACTCTACTGAAATGAGGTTCTTCTGGCTACCTCTATCAATGATGAAGTGCAGTGGGGTACCTTTTACCCACATCTGTGAATGGAAGAGGCCCTCTCCTTCTTCTAGCTCCTCTAGTTCACCATGCTGGATCTTGGTGGTAGCAATGGTGGCACTGGGTTCCACGTCAATGATTCGTCTTCCCATTTCTGGTTCTGGCTCAGAGTAAGAACCCGCATATGATTCAGAGGCTTTCACTTCGGGCACCAGCGTCTACTTTGAACGACAGTCAGCAGTGTTATGCCAAGGGCTCTTATGGAAGTCGCACCACTTCCTGGTATCTTTCTTTGTCTTTCTGGTGTCCTTCTTTTCTTGCGGCTTGGAATGGTTGTCCTGATATTGTCCATATTTGCTCTGTCCTTTGTTCTGTGGGTTGGGGCCGCCCTTTCCTGGCTTTTGTTGTGAGGGGTTCCTTGGCCCAAATTGTCACGTCTTTTGTTTGAGCTTCTACTCGATTTTGACGACATATCGATAGGCCACACCCAAGGATGAGATGTCCAGAAATTCCATTTCGGTATGGATGTATCTATGCAGAGAAACGTGATACTTGAGCACTAGATGTCGCTCCGAATCTTTGATACCCATCTTGGTGCGCAAGGTATGGAAGATATTTGTGAAATCTGGCACTGCTTGGTCTCTTTCTTACCGCAGTATGGTCCATTTGGTATACAAGTCATCATAACTTTCGACAAGGTAGTATTTATCCTTAATAGCATCCCTGAAGGATTCCCAGGTGGCCGTGACTATAAATAATGAGGGTTCCTCTGTTTCCTTTTCCTCACAGAAAGTTTCCCACCAATCTTTGACATGGGGAACGGCTTTGAGGAGCGCAAAAGTAATCTTTTCTCTATTCAAAAAGTTATGGACAGAAAAATACCCTTCAAGTAGATTCAACCACTTGTCTACAACATCTGAATCTATCTGACCTTCAAATATAGGAACATCGAAGTTTATTTGTACCTTGAAGGGGGTGGTGCATCCGCTCGAAGAAGGTGCGTCGCCTGTTGGTAGTCGCCGAAGGATTTGCGCGAAATTATCCATCATCTCATTCCTCTATTGCGTGAGGGATTTCTTAATCAACAGTTTGAAAGGATCTCCTATCCCATCATATTTCTTTTCTCCTTCCATGAGAGGTCGCTTGGGTGTGTGAGAGCTTTTGTCCTCAAGAGAAACAAGCTCAAGACCTAACTCTTTGTACTCCGACCTTGTTGGGGACATGGATTAAGATGACAAGGAGCAGGCCACTCTAATACCACTGATCTAGATTTTATGAGAAGAACGAAAAGACTACATATCATTACCATATGCTTAACACAGAATAACAGATATATAGTAAAACTGGGTTTCTATTCAATAAGGAAATAAGCTGAAACTGTAAAATGCAGCGGAAAACAAGCTTGCTGGAATGGTGGAGGATTATCTCTGAGAAGAGATGTGACAGATGCGATCATTCACAAGAATATGATTACATTGAGGCTCTCAAGGCCTTTTTACAATAAACAATAGTTTCAAAAAAACTAAACATCCAAAACCCTAACCCTAGGAGATGAAGCACCAAAAGTCATGTGGGCCCTATTTGGGTAAGTTAGTACATCAACTTCCTGGGGTTGTAACTTTTGCATACGATCTCTGTTTTAGGCATATGCTAGCCCATTGGAAAGATCTATCCTAGGAATAAAAAAGTTGCACAAAAATTCATGAAGAAATTTTGCAACGGCAACATACCCCAAAAAACATCGTTTAGGGCATCAAAACTGCTCCGGAAGTTCAGGACCCAAAAAACTGCTAAAAATAGTAAATTATCAAAATTGCGAGAAAGTTGTTTTGAGCCAGCTTGAAAAGGTGAGTGGCCACTTATATCCACTTGGATCAATTCTCCATTCTTAGGAAGAAATGGTCTCCATTGCATTGAGTTCCCCCATTAGATGAGGAAATTTCTGCTGAATTTGGCCTCGTGTGAGCCAGTTGCCTTGGTGCAGGAGCTGCCCTACTTTGACGACTCGTTAAAGATGGATCCTTTGTTGTCGAGTGCCCTTGATCTATGTGTTCACAATATGATCACTGGATGCCTGTTGTATGCAGTCGGGGTTGAGTTCTGTTGGTGTCAGTTGTTCTGCTACGTCTGAGGTGTCCAATAATGGTGGGAAATAATGGCGAAGGAGGTCCACGTTGAACACTATGTGTAGGCCAAGGAAAGGAGGAATGTTGAGCACAAAATCATTATCCCCCACAGCCTTGGTGATGGTGTACGACCCATAATGGAGTGGGAAAATCTTCCGATGGGGTCGTGTAAGGAGTTCTTTCTACAAGTGCAACAAAACTTTGTCGCCCACCTGAAACGTATGTGGAACCCGATGTTGATCATGGCACTGCTTGTTCTTGTCATTAGACTTCTGTAGGATATCCTGAACCTGTTGGTGGATGTGCTGGATCCTCTCAATGAACCCAGTGTCTTTGTCAGCCTCAGTTGGAGCAGGAGAGGAGTCATTCGAGGTGACCGCAAGGGGAAATGCAACATCTATGGGACCCAATGGTTGGAATCCCAACCCCACTTGAAAGGGGTTGTGGTCGGTTGAGCTGTGTAGGGCTCGGTTGTAGATATACTAGACATAGGGAAGACTCTCATCCCATGTTGGAGGGTTCCTGGAATTATGCATGCACAGGATATGCACGATCATTCGATTTACGACCTCTGTTTGGCCATCTGTTTAGGGGTGGAACGTCGTGGATTTGGTGACCTTCGTGTCAACTAGAATGTGCTGAGAAATCGACTGTCCCAATCTGAGAAAATGGTTTGTGGGATTCCAAAATGTACCCAAACCCGTTCAAAGAAGAGCTTGACAGTGGCTTCTGCTGTGATGCTCTTATTGCAAGCAACCAAAATCGCCATCTTAGAAAAGCGATCAACAACCAAAAACACACAGTCATTTCCCCGCTTGGTGGACGGGAGGCCCAACATGTAGTCCATTGAGATGGATTCCCATGGTTTGTCAGGAGTAGGAAGAGGGGTGTACAAGCCCTGTTTCTTAGTGGTTGGTTTGGCAATAGCACAGGCAGTGCAAGACCTGATATACTTGTTGACCTCCTGTCGAAGTTTCAGCCAGTAGAAATGTTTTTGTAGCATTTCCATTGTCTTTTCAACGACAAAGTGTCCTGCCACACGGATGTAGTGGGTTCCCATATCAGCTTCACTCGCTCACTTAATGGAACACATATATGGCCCAGTCGGCACAACAACCCATCCTAAAGATTGAAATTATCGACAACTGCCTTTGCACCCAACATTTGGTAGGTGGTGGCGAAGTCTGGGTCTATCTCATAGAGTTGGGGCCATCCAGAGGTATCATGGCTGCATGAGTCTAGTACTGTGGTGAGTGCCATGATTGGTGGTCTGCTGAGGTAATCAGCGACGCGGTTGGTGCTTCCTATTTTATACTTGATGTTGAGGTGGAATTGCTGCAAGTATGTGGACCACTTTTGATGGCAGTCATTCTGTAATTTTCCTTGTGTCTGCATGAACTGCAATGGCTTATGATCAGTGTGGATGACTGTCTCCCTCCCAGGAATGTAATGTCTCCACTGGCGGTAGGCTTGCAGAATGGATCACATTTCTTTGTTGTAAGTAGGGTACTTACAGACAACATTTAATAGTGTCACACTATGATAGGCCATGGGGTGATCGTGCTGTGTGAGAATGGCACCCACAACATAGTTTGAAGCATCAGTCTCAATCTCAAAGGGCTGTTGCAGGTCTGGTAGTGAAATTACTGGGGCTGAGCACAAGTGTTACTTCAAATCATCGAACGCTTGTTGTTGGGGTCAGCCCCATGCAAATTTTTCCTTACCACCACCCCTGGTTATTTGGCTAATGACCCATGCAATATGGAAGAATCCCAACACAAACCTGTAGTAGAAATTGGCAAGGCCTAAGAAGCTCTGAAGCTCAGTGAGTGTGGTTGGGGCTGGTCAGTCACGGATGACTTGGATATTGGTTGGATCCTCATGTACACCATGTTGATCAATGATTTAGCCTAGGTAATGGACCCTGTCCATGTCGAAGGAGCATTTTTCCAAGTTAGCGTATAGCTTGTGCTACCATGGGGTGTGCAGAACCTGCTGAATATGCTGCAAGTGTTTGGCCCAAGTCTTACTGTAAATGAGAATGTCATTCAGATACACCACTACAAAATTATTGGTGAATGGTCGCAGGATATCGTCCATCATCCTCATGAAAGTGGCTGGAGAATTTGTCAGACCAAAGGGCATGACCAACCATTCAAAAAGGCATTCCTTTGACTTGAAGGTGGTGTTCCATACATCAGTTTGTTCTATCGGGACCTAGTGGTAGCCAGACTTCAGATCAATCTTACTAAAGTATTTGGCCCCCATGAGTTGATCAAGGAGGTCGTCGATTCAGGGAATCGGGTACAGATTTCTGACTGTGATTTTATTCAGAGCTTGATAATCAATGCAAAGTTGCCAAGTTCCATCTTTCTTCTGTACCAGCATGATTGGGCTCCCGCAAAGTGATGAGCTAGGATGGATGTGCCCCTTGTGGAACAATTCTTGGATATGTCGCTTGATCTCCTCATTCTCTAACAGAGAGCAACGATAGACTGGCCCATTGGGCAACGGTGCACCGGGGGTCAGATTGATGGGGTGCTTGACCTGGCAGTGTAGAGGTACCCCGGTAGGTGAGGAGAAGATATTTGAGTATTCTTCCACGACCTTATCTACTTTCTTCTGCTATGTGGAGAGGTCGGTCGTAGAGTCCCTAGATGTGGCTGTGATTTTTCTCTCATTCTGAGAGCGAATCACAAAGAAGAAAAACTTCCCCATTTGAGAGATGACCTTCCTGCATTGCTCAGTAGAGATCAAGGAAATATCACTAGGTGGGGCAGCCTCGGGTATCCTGTACAATTTCCTATTCAAATTAATAATAACACTACAAGGCCTAGACTCATATACAATATGACGTTTCCATAAATAAGGCTGGCCCAAGAGAACATCACAAACTTTGAGTGGAGCAACATCACAAAATACCTCATCTTTGAAGGGATTGATTTCATACGACAGTTGACAGTCTTGGATGACCTAGAGATCGCTTCCTTGGCAGAGCCATCCAGTGGTGTAGGGTTGTGGTTGCGGCGTTGTCGGTAGGGCCAGCCGCTTGATGACCTTTGCTGAGATGAGGTTCTTCTGGCTACCACTATCAACGATGAAGTGCAACAGGTTTCCTTTTACCGACATCTGTGAATGGAAGAGGCACTCTCCTTCTTCTGGCTCGTCTGGTTCACCATGCTGGAGCTTGGTGGTAGAAACGGTGGCACTGGGTTCCACATCAATGATCTATCTTCCCCTTTTTGGTTCTGGCTCAGAGTCAAAACACGCATATTATTTAGAGGCTTTTACTTCGGACACTAGCATCTGCATTGAGCGACAGTCAACAATGTTATGCCAAGGGATGTTATGGAAGTCACACCACTTCCCGATATCTTTCTTTGTCTTTTCGGTGTCCTTATTTGCTTGTGGCTTGGATTGGTTGTCCTGATACTATTCATATTTACTCTGTCCTTTGTTTTGTGGGTTGGGGCCACCCTTTCCTGGATTTTGTTGTGAAGGGTTCCTCGGCCCAAATTGTTGCGTCTTTTGTTTGAGCTTCTGCTTGATTTTGACGGCATATCGGTAGGCCGTGCCCAAGGATGAGATGTCTAGAAATTCCATTTCAGTCTGGATGTATCTATGCAAAGCACCGCGATACTTGAACACTAGATTTCACTCTGAATCTTTGATACCCAGCTTGGTGCGCAAGGTATGGAAGATATTTGTGAAATCTAGCACTGCTTGGTCTCTTTCTTGCTGCAGTGTGGTCCATTTGGTATACAAGTTGTCATAACTTCGGAAAAGGTAGTATTGTTCCTTAATAGAATCCCTGAAGGATTCCCAGGTGGCTGACTGTAAATAATGAGGGTTCCTCTATTTCCTTTTGCTCACAGAAAGTTTCCCACCAATCTTTGACATGGGGATCGGCTTTGAGGAGCGTAAAAGTAATCTTTTCTCTATTCGAAAAGTTATGGAAAGAAAAATACCCTTCTAGTAGATTCAACCAATTGTCTACAACATCTTCATCTATCCGACCTTCAAATATAGGAATATCGAAGTTTATTTGTATCTTTAAGGGGGCGGTGCCTTCGCTAAAAAAAGATGCATCGCCTGTTGGTAGTCGCCGAAGAATTTGCGCGAAATTATCCATCATCTTGTTCCTCTGTTGCATGAGGGCTTCCTCAATCAATAGTTTGAAAGGATCTCCTATCCCATCATCTTTCTTTTCTCCTTCCATGAGAGGTCGCTTGGGTGTGCGAGAGCTTTTATCCTCAAGAGAATCAAGCTCGAGACCTAACTCTTTGTACTGCGACCTTGTTGGGGACATGCATTAAGATGATAAGGAGCAGGCCACTCTGATACCACTGATCTAGATTTTATGAGCAGAACGAAATGACTACAGATTATTACCATATTCTTAACACAAAATAACAGAGATACAGTAAAACCAGTTTTCTATTCAATAAGGAATAAGCTGAAACTGTAAAATGCAGCAGAAAACAAGCTTGCTGGAATGGTGGCGGCTTATCTTTGAGAATAGATGTGAGGGATGCGCTCATTTGCAAGAATATTATTACAATGAGTCTCTCAAGGACTTTTTACAATAAACATGAGTTTCAAAACCTCTAAACATCCAAAAACCTAACCCTAGGAGATGAAGCACCAAAAGTCATGTGGGCCCCATTTGGGTAAGTTAGTACATCAACTTCCCAGGGTCGTAATGTTTGCATATGAACTACATTTTAGGCATATGATAGCCCATTGGAAAGATCTATCCTAGGACTACAACAGTTGCACAAAATTTCATGATGAAAATTTGCAACCACAACATACCCCAAAAAACATCGTTTAGGGCCTCAAAACTGCTCCGGAAGTTCAGGACCTGAAAAACTGCCAAAAATAGTAAATTATCAAAATTGCAAAAAAGTTGTTTTGAGCCAGCTGGAAAATGTGGCTGGCCACCAATATCCACCTGGATCACAACCCCTTCAATTTATTTCGCTAATGTTGCATCGATGGGCGAGGGTATTTATGTACATCCTTTGTGTTGTCCTTTCCATTGGTCAACTTAATTAAATTTCCACTCATTAAAAGTTGGGAAAGTATTTCCCCTTATGAGTGTATTAATGACTTGATCTTTTCCAAATCAAATGAAATTTGTTTGGCGTAACTGATTATCACATCCACCTTTATTATACCCAAGCATTTACGTCGCCTAATCCTTCAATGTGATGTTGACTTCTCTACACATGCACAAAGTATTATTCTTCAGGGGCACCACACATGAATCCTATCACCCTTGCAAGAATTCGCCTAGTCCTAATTTGTCATGTCGACCCTTAGAGGGTCACGAGGCTTGTTCACATGGATCTAGCTTCCCGGTCTTCGCCATGGATTATTTGTAATAGTCACAGATCGACCTGGGGGAACTTGCTGACCTCCCAATTTAACTCTAGGACTACATGGATCGTTTGTTTTCTTAATAGGAGCCAAAGGAACTGGACGGATGGAATTTCTTATTGATAGAGCGCGTTGGTATTTAGGGTATGTTCTTCGTGCACCCTTCCATTACTTTTCTATCCAACACCTCTCGCAGGAACACATGTATTGGAGAATGTCGACCCCCAGAATAAACCTTTCCCTTATGTAGTCTTTGATGGCTATTCATTCCTAGAGATTCTCTTGACGTGTTTCCCCCCACTACGTGGGTATACCCACTAATACTATATCGAGGGCACATGCTTGGTGGAGTAAGGAAATGTGTTGCATCCATAAAGTGAAAGTGTCCACTGGATCTGTCTTGTCGAACCCATAGAGAAATATTCGTCATTGTGTGTCATAGAGGTAATTCATGTGCATATCCATGTATAGAATTCATACAACTTATTTTTCCACCTCTCCATAGCATCCTCCAACTCAGTAACATAGGACTTCACACTTCTCCAACTCAGCTCTCCATCTTCCCTAGGATTGATATAATATTCTCTGCTCTCAATGTTTTGATAGATGTTTTCAATAATGGATCTCTACACATCCTCATTGACCGGATTATTGTATATGTCACCTTCATTTGGATCCAATGGTGCAATCACATGCAAGGTATCTCTCTCAAATGACATATGTCTCTTCTTCAAATTCAACATGACATTGTTGTTGAACACTGAATCAATACCAGGCAGGGTAGGGTAGGGATTTGAGTCATCCATGATCTCAATCACCTCAAAATATTCCTTAGTATTAAATCCTTCGATGTTGAATTCAACCTGCTCTATCCAACCTATAGGATAGATTCTGTATTGATTACCCAACCAAAGATAAATGGGTGACCATACCAAGTTTGGTCTAATCATCATCTCCCAGGATTTCTTTGGCAAGCTATTCACATTGGATCTAAGATCCAACATGACTCCATCCATCTCATATAGTTTGAATTCATCTATCATATTGAACTCTCTTTCTATTTTCTTTTGTTTACTGACCTGACACACATCCCTTTCTGGCAGTGGGCCTGATATCACTATAGCTATCCCTTCTTCCTCCATGTAGGTTGTTAACATGTGTGCCAATTTTTGTGCAACATTGGGATCACTTAACAACTTCAAACAACAGTGTAAGAAGTTACTTACTTGATATTTGTCTTTCTCTTCATGACCCATGTCGTGCAATGCTTCTTCTCGCATCGTTTGCTTCATCTCTTTGTGTTAGAAAAACAGGACTGCGAAGCAATAAAATAAAACAAATGCAGAAACAAAACACAGAAGACACATAATACAAGAGAGACACAGATTTACGTGGTTCACCCAGTGTGGGCTACATCCACCAGAGAAATTCCCAGGTCCTTCCTTTATTATTATCCAACAAAATGAAGGGATACAACCTATAGCAAAACCCGCTGTAACTTCCTCTTCTTTGTCTCACAGTCTCCTCTCTCAGAATACAATATTCACCATCATCCATAGCCGCGATACATTTCCCTCATAAAAGAGGGTTGCCTTCTAGGGAAAAAAACCCTAACATAATCTCTACCGTTAGATCTGCGACCTTATAATGAATGGTCCAAATTTTCAATGAAATTACAATATACTTTTACAAGGCAATTTTTGCTTCGGGGGCTTCGCCCCTGAACCTTTGCCGGGGGCTTGCTTGCCCCTAGACCCCGCAGACCCCGCAGAGGGGGTACCCCCCCTCTGCACTCCCTCACTTGGAAGAGTGTACATACTTCTGGGGTGTAAATACTTCATGGGGTATAAACACGGCTGAAAGTAAAAAATACCTATAAATCAGAAAGATAATCAGTCTCCACAACCAACAATCTCCCACTTGGAGACTGATCTCAACAACTCCACCGCTGCTGTATATGCTGGACTCTGAACCTTCTTGGACCTGGCAAATTTCTCATTTTCATATTCATTCTTGAAGACCAACTGAAACTGAGCAAGAACTTAGTTTCTCCCTGGTTACTCCCTTTGTTAACATGTCTGCAAGATTATGGCTAGTGTGTATCTTTTCTAGCTTCAATTGTCCATCTTCCAAGGCAGATCGTATGAAGTGGTACCTCAACTGTATATTCTTAGTATTTGAATGGAAGGATGAGTTCTTTGCAAGGTGAATGGCACTCTGAATGTCACAATACAACTTGCTGTTCTCCTGCTTCTTTCCTAATTCCTCCATAAACCTTTGTAACCAAATCATCTCTTTACTAGCCTCTGTAGCAGCAACATACTCTGCCTCTATTGTTGAGAGTGAAAAAACCTTTTGCAGTTTTGAAATCCAACTTACTGATGTTCCACCTATAGTAAAAACATACCCTGTGGTGCTCCTCCTGCTATCTTTATCACCTGCCATATCTGAATCAACATATCCCTATAGAAA
>ML783120.1:82697-118116 GCA_009831015.1 Picea engelmannii | reverse complement strand
CAGACCCACCTTCTGACATCTTCATATTAAATAATCTCTTCATTAGAAATACCTTATTTGACGTCGAGGGTTTTTCATACAATTTGGCCAATGCATCCATCAAACCCTTCGTTGTCTTTTCTTTCGAAATATTGAAAGCCACCAACGCTGCCAGGCTCAGTCGTATCGTTCCTAGAGCCTTTTTGTCAAGAATCTCCCATTCTTCATCCTTCATGGCCGCCGGCTTCTTTGCTACTCCGCTCAATGGTAGGAATAGATCCTTCTGATATAAATAGTCTTCCATCTGCATCTTCCATAACTGGTAGTTTTTGCCGTTAAATTTCTCGACCCTAAAATTTCCATCTTCCGACATTGCTCCCACTCGAACCAGGAACCCTCTTTTCCTGCAAGTTACCTTATGCTCTGATACCATTTGTTAGAAAAATAGGACCGCGGAGCAATAAAATAAAACAAATGTAGAAACAAAACACAAAAGACACACAATACAAGAGAGACACAGATTTACGTGGTTCACCCAGTGTGGGCTACATCCACCAGAGAAATTGCCAGGTCCTTTCTTTATTATTATCCAGCAAAATGAAGGGATACAACCTACAACAAAACCTGCTGTAACTTCCTCTTCTTTCTATCACAGTATCCTCTCTCATAATACAATAGTCACCATCATCCATACCCGCGATACATTTCCCTCATAAAAGAGGGTTGCCTTCTAGGGCAAAAAACCCTAAAATAATCTCTACCGTTAGATCTGCGACCTTATAATGAACGGTCCAGATTTACAATGAAATTACAATATACTTTTACAAGTCAATTTTTGCTTCGAGGGCTTCGCCCCCAAACCCCCATTGGGGGATGCTTCCCTCGAACCCTCGCTGGGGGCCCGCTTGCCCCCAAACCCCCCAACCGGGGGGATAGGCCCCCCGAACCCCGCAAAGGGGGTACCCTCCCTCTGCACTCCCCCGCGTGGAAGAGTGTACATACTTCTGGGGTGTAAATACTTCATGGGGTATAAACACGGCTGAAAGTAAAAAAGACCTATAAATCAGGAAGATAATCAGGCTCCACAACCAACACTTTGCACATGTGCTCCTATATTTCCTTCTGTTAATCTCGTCGTAATTCCTATTTCCTGCGGGCTTCTTCCAATGATCTCTATGTCACACATTGTACCTCCTCACATACTTTGGCTTCCTCCAATGACCTTTGTGTCACACACTATATCTCTTCCTACGCTCTGTATTCCTCTAAGGATGTTTGCCATCATGTAAGAACTACTTCTACTATGGAGAATCAAACTTAGGAGGAGGTTGAGTTTCCTTTCTGATCTTCCCCTCCATTCTCTGACATGAAATTTCTCCACATTCTATTTCCACTCACATCTTTGAATTGCTTTGGGTTATCACTCGTACGTCAACTTCCTCATCCTTTTTTTTATTCCAACATAGCTTTGAAATTACCATGTTGGAATGTGCCTTCTTCTCTTCCCACTTTTTCAACAAGTTAGGAAAATCCTCTGTGACATGCTCAATGTTATAGCAGTACCCATAGAGAGCACACACTTTGGTGCAAAATATTGATACATGGCCTCTCTCGCCACAATTAAAACAATTGGGTGGTCTTCCTCCACCTGCTCCATATTCTCTTCCTCGACCGCATCCATATACACCCATAGGACCTCCTTGGTATCCACCTCTCTCAGCGCCTCTATGGTCACCCCCTTTATGCTCTTCCTGAACCTAAAAGACATCATGGGTGTGGTATTGCATCAACTGAAGTGACCAACAATTGTTCACATTGTGCCCCATATATTTGAAAAATTCACAGAATGGAGTATGGTGAGTTATATTGTATTTCTACAGTGTTGGTAAGTAGGGTGGGATATGTCCCCACTCTCTACAAATATCACACCATTCCATCTAAGGCCCAGTCGGAAATGGATTTGGCACACTCGTCGCTAGATAATTTCCCAATGTAGGACCTTCATCCCTACGATGACCTTTTGATTAACATGTAGTACACCATACATGCTCTCGCACCACCTTCTCCTTTTCCATATATTGCAACTATATTTTCAGGTTTGTGAGATAGGATTGAACCTATGCCAATCCTGGTGATGTTTCTCCACATTTTGGTGTAGCCTCCAAGTGCATTGTAATCTCCACCACCTCTACTTGAGTAGTCACCTTTTTTTTGGGTAAATGAAACTAAAATATGGGGAAACATGCCTACAATGAACCATTCTCTGTACTAAATGTACTGGATTTGGAATGTCACCCTATCTAAATAGATCTTGAACTATTGGTTATAGCCCCACACGGTCTCTCTTGGTTGCTTCTTGATATCCTTAATCTTCATAATGTATTGAAATTCTAACTTAGGTTTCTGGAACTCCTTAAGTGAATCTCTCTTAATTTTTGTCAGGGACATAATATGTCCCATTGGCGTAGTCTCCTTGTACTTCATATACCACATCAAGGCTCTGTATCTGGAAGTGGTCTCTAGATGTGCAATGATATATGATTCATCTATGATCCCCTTCATAGAACATATAACCTCACATGTAAACCAATGTTGCTTTGCATCATCCTTACACATCCCATGGAGCATGGGTGGCCTCATAGTTGTATCCTAGTTTTCAATTCTCAATCTAGGATTGTGTCCTCCGACTGACTGCTCACTATTGGGGATATCAATATTGATAATCTCCCTTGCGAAGTATTGTTGATTTTTTCCTATTCTTCACTCATATGTTCTCTCCTTTCTTCTCCTACTCCTATCGTTGTGTTGTCTGTGTTCATATTTGGACAACATCGGAAAGACATTCTCCTAGATTAATAATTAATAATATAATTATTAGTTATTAAATAATATATACAATAAGTAATAATAATAATAAATAGTTATTTATTATCCAAGGGACACATCCCTTCATGGATGGTCACCATATGTTTTCTATATATGGAACATTCATCATTGTAATAATATATCGATTATATCTCATCTCATATGGAAAAATCAACATGGTATTAGAGAAGGACTGCGCTTGAATCCCTCACAGGAGGGCCCAAGTAAATGAAAGGGAAATGGAAGCCTAACTTATCTTAGGTGCCACTGGAGCTACAAAGGAACCATTAATGTAAACACCATTAACTATACATCACTGATGGTGAAAGTGTAGTTTCCATTCATAATATTGCAACAATGATTATTGTTAACTAGAAGAGAATGTGATATACCGTAAGATCTCCACCTGCGGATGCTAGTAGGTACGCTACCATGTTAGCTATGGATAGTTGATGAAAATAGACGGATACTAGAAACGCATGTCTGATTGGTTGGATGAAGTGGTGACTATCCATGTTTCCTAGTTGAGACATGTTCTTGAAAATTTCCCCTATTTCTCCCATTAGGTTATCGTTAGAGAAATCGATAGACGTAAACATGGATGTCACCACCGATTTCTAGTCTCTCAGGTGCCCAACAATCCCACAGCCCACCAAATGCATGTCGACCATTTTTTCCGTGTAATCCAATTGAGATTCCACCAAATATTCATCTTGTTATCGAAAAGATTGAGACTTAGAAGAGTGGATGAATTTTCCAGAGAAGGCGGGATGGGATCAGATAACAGGTTTCTTGAAAGATTCATGTACCAAATATTTGAGATACTAGAGAAAGCTTCTAGAATCGTACATTAGAGAAAATTGTTGTTCAATGAAAAACTATTGAGGGAGCTTAAATGTCCAAGCAATGAAGGAATTGGACCCGTTAGCTTGTTTCTTGCCACAGAAAGCTCTAAGACATTGAAAATATTTCCCAATGCAGGTAGTATGGTGCCTGTTAGTGCGTTGCTTGACAGGTAAAGAAATGTTATATTTCTAAACAAGTCTAAGAATGTCGGGACAAGACCGGAAAGAATATTATCATTCAAATCCAAGAAGAACAAGATGTAGAGATTTTGTATCGACATCAGAATGGTGCCCGTCAGACGATTTTTAGCCGGATTGAGCTGTATTTAGTGTTGGAGTTTTCTCTTGGAATCGGGAGGTGGTTTCCATTGAGAGAAAGCGTCTTGAGAAATGATAATTTAGCGATAATTTTCTGATAGACTGAGGAATTTGGATGGAGATATTATTGTTCTCAAGATAGAGTTGCGTGAGATGAGATATATTTATGATGGTGGCCATATTTGTTCCCTTGATCTCCTTGAATCGATTGATTACAAGGACTTGGAGGAAAGTGAGGTTTCCCAAGGAGGGAGACCATAGGTTTCACGAGGAAACCTCTATATGTTTTGTGAGGCATTGGTTCCATGAGGGAACCTATATATGTCTTAGACATTGGTTCCATGAGGGAACCTCAATATGTCTTGTGAGACGTTCCATGAGGGAACCTCAATATGTCTTAGACATTGGTTTCATGAGGGAACCTCAATATGTCAAGTATGGTCCAATATGACTTAGCGTGATCTCCCCAAGGTAAAAAGTTGATAGTATGTTTTGAGATCTACTTGGAAAATCCGTAAATGTGATGGTTAAAGACATAGGGAACAAAACAATGGTTGGTGTGGCAGTAGTTGTTTTGGACCAGGGTTCTCCTAGAAAGAGGGATCCAATTAGCTCATATAGAGAAGCAGACACAGAGGGAAAGACCTTCCAACATGATTTCAAGGAGAGACATTAAAATACATAATGCTCAGAGACAGGAAGTCTCTAGGAGCAATATACCTCCAGAACTAGATCATACCAAGGAGCAGAGACAGAGGAGGAGGTAGCCTTCAGGAGATATAGAGAATATCACATGGAGATTGATAGTGAGATATAGGAAGAGATGGTTCCTTCTCTCCCCTACTCCTCCAATAGTTCAGAGGGATACAATTGAGCCTATTGATCCAATTGATCTCGTTGATTATGTAGCTCCAGTTGATGTTCCCAGAGATATTGAAGTAGGTCGGAAGTGGCCTATATGGGATCGTTAGACTCTGTAGGAGGCAGAAGGACATGCAACTCCATGTGGTACCTTCTGAAAGAGAAAGAGACCTTAGATATATTCATTTTATGCCACAACTATGAGCCACATCATTGATTCTGAGCCTTCCTGTTATGAGAAGGCATCTAGTCAGCTAGTATGGAGAGAGGCCATGATAGAGGAGTATTAGTCCATCATGAAGAATTATGTGTGGGATATTGTTTTGAGACCTGAGGGGAAGTATATAGTGACTTCCAAGTGGATATATAAGGTCAAACACACAACCAATGGAAGCATTGAGAAGCACAAAACAAGATTTGTTGCTAGAGGATTCTCTGAGGTGGAGGGAACAAATTATGAGGAGACATTTTCTCTTGTTGCTTGATACACTTATATTCGAATGACTATTTTCCTTGCAACATTCATGCATTAGAGACTACATCAGATGGATGTGAAGAAAACGTTTCTCAATGGATAGATTGAGAAATAAGTATACATCAAGCATCCAAATGGTTTCATGATACATGATAAGGAGTCTCATGTGTGCAAGTTGAAGAAGGCTCTGTATGGACTCAAACATGCTCGTCGAGCTTGGTATATGAGGATTGATGGAAACCTGATGAGTTTGGGCTTCCAAAAAAGTGTTGTTGATCCAAACCTGTACTACAAGACTGTTAATGGTGAGTCCCTGATTTTGGTCCTCTACATTGATGATTTATTCCTCATTGGTACAGAGAGCCTTACTGTTGAATGCAATTATGCATTGGCCTATGAGTTTTAGATGAAGGACCTTGGTATGATGCACTACCTCTTGGGACGAGAGGTGTGGCAGAGAACTGATGAGATATTCCTGAGTTAGAGGAAGTACACAATTAATATATAAAATAAGTTCGGGATGCTGAACCGTATGCCCATGGCTACACCAATGGTGACGAATTTGAAGAAGCTAAGTGTGTCTTCTTCCAATTCTAACGAGATTGATCCAAACTTGTATAAACAACTGATTGGATCATTGATGTATCTGGTTAACACCAGAACAAATATTTTATTTGCACTGAGTGCACTTAGCCAGTTTGTGAGTCAGCCAAGACAGACACACTGGATTTTTGTGAAGCATGTGTTGAGATACCTGGGAGGATCAATTAGACATGGTCTGAGATATACTTCCAGTATTGACATGATATTGCAGGTATATACCGACTTTGATTGGGTAGGGAGTGCAATGGACAAGAATAGAACCTCTGAGTGTTGCTTCACTTTGGGATCTACCATTATTTCCTGGTGTAGCAGGAAACAAAATTTTGTGGATTTGAGCACTGGAAAAGAAGGGTACATTGCATTGAGTGTGGAATTCCATGAATAAGTGTGGCTTTGCAATATCCTTACAGATTTATTTGGACATGTGTTGTATTCCATCATTATTCATTGTGATAACCAGAACTATGTGAAGATCTCAGAGAATCCAGTGTTTCATGACAAATAGAAACACATTGAGATCAAGTACCATTACATCTTAGACATGGTGCAGAGGAAGGAAGTATTGGTGCAGTACCTTCCTATAGATGAGAAAGTTGTTGATGTTCTTACCAAACCCCTTACCAGGATGAATTTTGAGTACTTTGATGAATTTCGAGTACTTATGTGACAGACCTGGCGTGCCAGAGAATGCCTCCCTCACTGAGAGGGAGTGTTGATGTTTTTAGCTCCCTGAGATATTCTCCAGATCGTACTCCTCTGTGACTGAGTTGATTTGATATATGAGGACACTTATCCGAGAGGGATAAGTGGCTTTGGGATTATAACCCAACGTGCCTTGTGGAGAACATGAGGACATGTCAAGGGAGTTGACCTTGACATCACACACTATGGGGAGTTGACCCTAGTGTTTCTAGAGGGAGTAGCTTTTAGAATTCCATATCATACTCCTCTATGACTGAGTTGAGTTGATGTGTGATGACACTTATCTAAGAGGGATAAGTGGGTTTGGGATTATAGCCCAACATCCCTTGTGGAGAGCACATGAGGAAACCTCCCTTGTGGAAACACATGAGGACACTTCAAGGGAGTTGACCTTGACGTCTCACACTATGGGGAGTTGAACCTAGTGTTTCTAGAGGGAGTAGCCTCTATAAGTCCACATGGGATTTCCAAGCGTGACATAAATTTTTATACTACGGTGGTTGTGTACCACTGACGGAGACTGTGTGTCTCTGGACAATAGTTGTGTGCTACTACAATGTTTTTGTACCACTGACAGTGACTTTGTTTCACTGGACAATAGTTGTGTGCTATTAGTTTATTACAGAGTAGTCATTGGAATACTAGATGAAGACATCATGGAAAGATACCTCCCTAGATAAAAGGGAGTGTTGATGTTTCAACATCGGGCATACCTTCTCCTAGATTGGGTTGCATACCAAGGGAGATAGGATACATTTATCATAAAATTTCACTTGTGGTAAATGGGCCTAAAGTAGTCCTTCCTTGATCATGACAAGGAATAATTTAGACTTGAGGTACTTGAGGTGTGTTATCACTGAAATATCATCTACAACATTGCACACAAATGGTTACAGAAACACATCAATGCCAGTAGCAATTAGTCCACTTAGAACATTGAAATGCATTCAAAAGGCAAAAAAAAATACAATTGGGTAAAAAATTTACATGCACAAATTCACCAAAGAAATCACGTGCATAGTGTGCAGTGTGCACGGGCCAACAAATCCCTCAGAGCACACAATGAACCAAGTAAGCGACTGTGTATGAGAAAATCCATGCACTTCTATGAACAACACATTTATGGATCTTGTCGGCCCCTCAACCGCTTATGGACCAGCTCCCAACATGATTTGACCCTCATATCTGAGTGAAATTCGAATGTGAAGCTGGTCAAGGACTAGAGGGTGCCCTAAAAGGCCCCGTGTTCACACCAAGAACCAATTACATTTTGCCTTGAATAAATTCTATAAATAAGAGCCATGGGTGCACTAAGAAACCAACATATTCATAGTATTGTTATGTTGCAAGAATTCTCCCTTGAGAATCCTCTTTTCTCTTTGGAGCCTTGAAGCATCATTACAATATGCCATTCCACTCACCTCTTGAGGGAATATGCATTGTTGTTCTTCACCATTTGTCATTTTATTGCATTGTATGAAGAAATCTCCATTAGGGAACTCAAGAACCCTCCCAAGGAGGAAGAGGGGACTCATAAGTCCTCATTTTTCTCTATGGTGTTTTTCCTTCTAATCTATTGATCCATTGGTAGCATTATGTTGGTCATTGGTTGATTTTTATGGTTCTAAGTTTCTCTTGCTTACTAAATTTGATTTCTTAGGTTTTTTAGTTTTATTTCTTTGTTTATACATGTGTTTGGCTTGTTTAACCCACTCACAAACTTATGTCTTGTCTAGCAGGCTCATCTAGACATGTAAGTGTTGTTGTTTTGATCACCTAAGTGACAAAACCAATACAACAAATTGACAACCATATCGGGGATCGATATCAAATTCCACCCTATTTGAGCTTAGAGAGCATTTCTTTTTAATGAATTTTTCTTGCAGGTACAGAAACCGTCCTAGCCCAACCTACCAAAGGAAAAATTCATAGCTGGAGAAGGAGTATTTCACTTGGAAATTTCTCCCCCGACGTGTGACAGGAAGTGCTTGGTTTTTTCTTCCCACATGCATGCACTCTGCGCACTGTGCGCGCCACATTCTTCTTTTCACTTTGCATTGTGCGCCCACTGCGCACCTGTCAGAGTTGTAACTCGCGCATATCTCTATTTTTTAAAAACTGTAAGGGTTTTTATGATGATTTGAAGGCCCCTAGCCTTCATATTTTTACTTTCATGCACTTTTTAAGGCACATGCACTCCACTTAGAGTCCTTTCCCATATGAAAGGTTAGCTAAGATAGGCACTTAGGGGGTAAAAATAACCAAATATTCTCCTCTTTTTCTTTGGTTTCCACATGGATAGCTTGTTTGGCTTGTAAAATTTTAAGTTGAGATTATTGCTATCATACATAAATCACTTACATTAGGACTAGAAGTTAACTTTAACCCTTGATTATGCTCTTCTCTCGCACCCTAGTGTGATCTTGAGAATCAGAAAGGTGGTTAAAGGGACATTTCATCTCCCTTAACAAAAATATTTAGGAGAGGACAAACCCCCCCTAAGGTTCCTCTTAGTTTTTTGAAATCATATAAACTTTTTATAAGGGCCCATACATGTCCACATGTTGCAAACTTAGGATAGTTTCTTAAAATTGTTTTCTTAATTTACATCACAATCTAGGAAAGCTTAAAGATCAAAGTAATGGGCCCATACATGCCCACATGCTTACAATCTAGGATAGTTTTCAAGTTTTCTTAGTGTAAACAACATTTATGGAGTTTAAAGGATTTGTAAAAGACCCATATGTCCACATGCTAGTTCTTTAGGGATTTTAAAATTCCACAAGTTTATACCAATGACACGTAGTAAGCTAGGTAACAAAGATTTTTAAGGACTAGAGGAAGTCCACATGTTGCAGTCTCACACCTAACTTATTAAATACTTGGCACACTTTCTCACTTACTTGCACACAAAGTCACTCCCCACACACATAATTTCTATTTTGAAATGTGGAGGTTTAAGTAGGTTTTCTCCAAAGGAATTCCAAAACATCCCACTACTTCTTTGGAAATTATCCACACTAATTAATTCAAATGAGGTTGGTTCACACCCCCAATCTCTCAGCCCGCCACATATAATTTAAAAAAAAAAAAAAAACTCACTAAGCTTTCCTCCACAAGAGCTGCTAAAATAAAATTTTTAGTCTAGGTAGGATCTTGGGGGTAGGCATCCAAATAACCCCCCGTTATCTGGTTCTCACATTTTCAAACATAGAAGGTGAGAAATAGGGATGTTTCAAATCCTCCAAGTCAAGTGTTCCTACACCATAAGGTAGGGAGATACTCATGAAGGGTTGAAGTTCGAGGTGTGGTTGTTCTGCGCATCCCTCCTTGATTCACCCAACTCTTGGAAGGGCATCCAGCATGTGACCCAGTTCTGAGGCTAAAAATCTAAATGTCGCACTTTGACTGAGGTACCTAGTGACCAAAATTTAGAACATCTACCTAGGTGGCAATTGTGGGTTGCAATCACACCTTGATCAGATTTTGTGTGGCTATTGGGAAATATCGCCAGCTCTTTCGGGATATGCACCCACTACCCCTCATTATAACTGATTATTTCAACCTTCACTAGTTCCTCTTCTAGTGGCTTCAGACCCCACTGTTGAGTGATTTTGGAAGGCCTAGTGATATTTGAGAGAAAGGACGATACGTCTTTTAGGAAATGAGAATTTGTTTTTATTTGTTCCCCCATGCGGAAAAAATCCACCTACCCAGATGTTTACTTATTTACAGTTGATTTATGTATGATGCTCATTTGATTACATGAAATTGTGAGTTGTACTATATTGTGAAGGTCCCAATTATAAAAACCTCTTGTTCATTTATTTCTCTCTTGTCACCATTTTCACACATTCACTTTGCTAGTCGAAAACCATAGGGGACCCACAGAATCCCCGTCATTCCAGATGCTTGCAAAAGCTTCCTCCTATTCTAGGAGGAGTCCCTAGTCTTGCCAACTCACTGACTCAACCATCTCACACCCCTGTGAGTGCTACTATTTTGGGATCAACTTTACTTGGTTCCACTTTGCTTGGGTCCAATTCCCAAGGCCATCCATCCAGTATTTCTCCTTCACAAAGAGGCGGGGGGAAAAATTCTTCTCATGGGAGAAGTACAGCCCCATAAAACCTCCCTCAAGGGATAGGTCCATTACCTGCTCACATGATGGATGGAACTAATCCTCCTCCAAATATCCCTATGACATACTTGGAATCCCTTAACATTCCTGATTTAACCAAACTCACGAATGATCCCATCTTGCATGATCCCACTTGGCCCAATCTGCCTACCAAACTACTTTCAGATATTCCAAAGTTTGAAGGAAAACCAAGGGACGATCCTGCCAACTATGTTATGAACTTACACTTATGGTTCTCTTCAAACATCATCATGTATGATTCCATCTGCTTAATTTTATTTCAACGCACTCTCATTGGTTCCTCACCCAAATGGTATGTGGACAAAAAATCAGGGTCCTATGCGACCTTTGAATAATTGGCCAAGGCCTTTTTGTCCTTTTTCCAACTACCTGTTCGTCATGATACTGGCCTATAACTTCTCTCAGAGCTAAAAAAAACTACTACAATCCATATCGCCAATCACATCCATGAATGGCGTCGACATTGTAGTTTGTTTAAAGCATAAACCACCAAAGAACAACGTCTTGATTGGTTTCTCAAATCACTTGTTAGGGTTATTTCCAAGGATGTAGCATCCACCTTTCCTCAGACACAGGAAGAATCCATCAAAAAATCTCAACAGTTTGACCTCATCTATGCTCAATCAAGTTACTTATACATAGTGTTACCTAATGCATACAAACCCATACCATTTGGCTAGGATAAACCTGGGATTTCCCACGGTGCAGATGGGTCGATTGGTACCATGACGCACCACAACCCTTACAACCAACCTCCACCTATTTACAATGCACCTAAATATCTGAAAACCTATGGAGGGCCATCTTATTACCCTCCCCCCACTTACCAAGAACCATTTCCTATTGTTCCCCCTCAACCATTGGGGGGACTCCACCGGTACCCCAGATGCATCTGGTCCCTCAATCAAGTATAGGTCCACCTCCAACCCCTACATGCAACCATAACAGTTTTAGAGGTACTTCAAATTCCTATATTCCATATGGCTCAACCTCCTCAAACAATCTGTACTTTCCATTTCCTGGTCCTCCACATCCATTTGCTCCTCCACAAGGCCACCCTCATGTCGACGTTAATTTTGTTTAGCCCTCTCCCATTCAACAGATTCAGGATTTTGAACAGTTGAATGCAGAAAATCTGACCCATCAGTCGAATAATTCCAAGAATAAAGGGAAAAAATGAAACAATAATAACCTGGGACCACGCAAAAATAATCCCCAACAAAACCATCCTGCTGGGGGAAACCATAATCAAGGCAACCAAAACCCCCAAGGGGACATTAATAACAAACAACAAGGGAATAACAAAAAAAATCTTCGGAATAACTTCCCTTGCACTCTCTGTGGTAATTATGGACATTATACACACAATTTCCCCCAAATTGATGAATTCAAATGGATGAAAGAATCCATGAACGCACAACATCCCCCATCCACCTTCCCCTCAGCAAGCCCCACAATAATACTTGTAACAACCGCCTCCAATCGTTTTACAAAACCCTATTCCACACCAAGGTGTGATGAATACTCAAAAGGAGGTACACCCTACCTCACCACAGATGGGACAATATCAAAACCTACGTCTCATTCAATCTAGAAATCCGGTTGATCGCAATATCCTCCTTACCAACAAAGAAAAGATTATTTTTCAAACACGTGGTCGCTAGTATGGTGTTCCCCATGAATCTACCCCAAAAACGGCTCCATCTACAGCCAAACCACCATTGATGATTCCATGCCCTAACAATGAACCAAAACCTCGTATACCTCGTATGTCATCACGATAGAATATACATATCTCTCATGCTAGGGAAGCCCATAAATACAGCTTGGTCGACGACTTAGCACAATCTCTTGCAACCATGTCTGTATTGGAGGTCCTCCAAACCTGTCCAAATCAATGGAAATCCTTGCTTTTCTCCTTGGGGGTAGTCGACCTAGATGATACTAGACTCATCACCTTCGATCTCGATAACGAAGAACCATGTCTCCCTGCCTTGGTATCTTTTCAAATACCAGTTAAGGTCCAGAACATCACAGTTCATCAGTGTATCATCAATGAAGGTGCATCCACATGCATCATGTCCAAAGTATTCTGGCAGAAACTCGGCTCCCCTGAGCTAGTACCATCTGCCATCACCCTGGGAGCCTATGATGGTCGACCCTCGTCCTCTAAAGGGATCTTCCAAAATGTCCTCATCGAACTCAGGGGAAAAAATATCCTCATCAACATTGAATTTATCGAAGCTCCACTTGATTAAAATATCTTGTTTGGACATAGCTACATGTACGCTATGAAGGCGGTAGCCTCTTCTGTGTTTTGAATGATGATGTTCCCCCACAACGGGAAAATCGTCACCATCGACCACATTACATATTATGAGCCTAACCATTCCGCCAACATTGATAACATTCTCCTTCTTCTCCACACTAGCTCAGATGCTTATTCAGTCATCGACATGGGTCCTGACATTTTCAAGGACCCATCCTTGCTAGGGTCATATCATGGAGAACCACTCCTCCTACACCCTTTAGCACAAGTGTGTGTAGTATCTTCTAATGGAAGAGATCTCAGAGCCACTACTCCTCCCACTAAGGCCTCTCCTCACCTCGATGTTCCACCAATTGAAGAACTATTACCTCAGGAATTCCCCAAGAACCCCACTGCACCACTTATCCTTGATTCCCCCCCCTTCCAAGGGAAAATATTGATTTGGGAGACAACCCTTAACCTTACCAAGCCATTACCCAAATTCCTTTCTTCTACCCCCCACCTAGATTCCAATCATTCCAGGTAGTTTCAACCCTTACCCTTCCTAACATGGTGCTTTCCATCCTTGTATGGTATCTTCATCCACTCGCAATGGTTCCTCAACCATCTCTCCCTCCTTAGATAGGGGGATCACCGATACAGATCCAAGTACAAGCTCCTACGACGACACCATCACCCCCAAATGTTGGCACCACTACCACTACTGGGGGAAGATGAAATAAGAAAGATCCCACAACTCCACTTCCTCCTCAAGTTCAACCTCCTAGTGTGTTATGCGACAGAGAAGGGCACCCCACTAATAGATGTCCTACTCTTCCTGAGTTACACAATCTGATCCAACTCCCTAGAGAAACCACATTTCTCACCACTCAACCAAGTACGTCCAATGCTACTATGGATTCCTCCACTGCAAGAAATAAAGGGTTTTGAACCAAATTTTCTTGTTCCATATGCTCATAATATGGCCACTACACTCATCATTGCCCAACTTTACCTTAGTTTCCCTGGACATTAGTTGTCGTATGTCAAACATCTCTGCCTGAGCCCTCTCGACCAGTTTCTACTGAGACTCACATTATTGATATTCGATACATTTTGTCGTCAGTCCCTTCGTGAATGAGGTTCCCTCCACTGTATCAGGACATTCACTTTATGACCAACGATCCCTCACACCCTGTGCATGAAATCCCATCTTCTTCGTCACCATTGGAGGACAACCACACGTTGACAGTTCCCCCTGTCACCTTCTAGGATCCCCTATCTTCTCACATTTTTCAGTGCGACAAAGATATCCTGGAGGAACTCACTACCCCCAATTTCCCATGAAATTCACTCCATCATCAAGAACTTTTTCTTTCACAAGAATCCTTTCATCCATCTACCGAAGCCTCCATATGCACAATAAAAACCAAGGATTTTATTCCTTTTGGGCATATAGAATGGTTCAATAACCCTATCCCTACCCTAGATGCTTTTGAAGAAGGAAACATGGCCAACATCTCCCTCACTGCCAAAATTGACATTTCCATTAAACTGGGAATCATAGAAGAAGTCACCATTTCCGCCGCATGCTCCCCTGAAGAAATCATTGCTTATAAAAGTCTCTTTCAGGAATACCAGGACCTTTTTTTCTGGTCATATATGGAGATGCCCTGTCTCTATCCTTCTATCATCGAATATCAAATTGACACTTGGCCAGATGTCGCCCCAGTATGTCAAAAGAAATTCCCCCTCCACCCATCCAAAGTTGCGGCTATCAAAGCTGAAATCGACAAGTTATGCTTTGTCGAGTTCATCTACCCCATTGCGTACACTTCATGGGTATCCAACCCCATCCTTGTTAACAAAAAACATGGAACTATCTGTGTCTGCACCAAATTTCATGATCTCAACCATGCTTGTCCCAAAGACAACTTTCCAACCCCTTTTATCGAACAAATTATCGATGACTATGCTAGCCATGAGGCACTGTCCTTTATGGATGGGTTCTTCGACTACAATCAAATCCAAATACATCCAGCAGATTAGTATAAAACCAATTTTACTACCCCTTGGGGTACCTTTGTTTATCGTGTCATGCCTTTTGGACTCAAGAAAGCAGGTGCTACATTCCAACAGGCCATGAGTTATGTTTTCCATGATCTTGCTGACATCATCCTTTCTTGTTTGGATGAACTCACTGCTTGATCCAAAAAGCGAACTAAACATTTAGATGACTTATGCATGATTTTCCAATGATGTCGCCAATACAATATCCTCTTGAACCCCCTTAAGTGTGTATTTTGTGTCACATCCGAATTCCTCCTTAGATTCATCGTCTCCCAACATGGCATCACGGTGGACCCCCTCAAGATCCAAGCTATCACAAAAATTCCACCACCTAGGAATTTACGCCAATTGAAGAGCTTGCAAAGAAAAGACAACTTTCTACATCACTTTGTCCCAGAGTACACCACTTGCGCACACAGTTTTCTCCACTTAATGCATCATGATATCCCATTTCGATGGGATGAACATGCTCAAACAACATTTTATGATCTAAAATCCACCTTATCCAATTCCCATTTGATTAGTCCCCTAGACTATGATCGTGATTACATCCTCTATTTGTTCACCTCCATAGTCTCAGTAGTAGGAGTCCTCATCCAATTAGGGGATCACGGGCCTGAGCACGTCATTTACTACATCAGTAAGAAACTTTCAGGGCCACCCTTGAAATATAATCATGATGAGAATCTCACCCTTGCAATTTTCCTCACAGTCCAAAAGTTGTGCCATTATATCCTAATTCGAACTACCAAGGTCATAGAGGATTCTATCCCCATTTAGTACTTGTTTAGTCGCAAGAAGAATAATGGAAAATTTTCCCGATGGATCGTTATCCTCCAGAAATACGAACTAGAGTTCTTAACTCCCAAAAGCAAGAAAGCGCTTTTCCTCTCCAAACTCATTACGACTTTTTCCTCGGATGCCATAGCTTCCTCCATCAATACATCTTTTCTCGGTGAACACCTCTTCTTCATCCCCTCTAACGAAACCTGGTATGGCGACCTTCTCGTCTACCCTCAGACACAAAATTTTGGGTCTCATCTCTCCTGAGACGATCATCGACACATTCTCCATCAGTCCTCTCGATATCTCCTCATTGGGGACATTTTGTATCGGCGTGGGGTCAACACCATCCTTTTTCGATGTCTGACCATCGATGAAGATTAGAGAGTCTTGAACGATTTCCATAATGATGCCTACGGTGGTCACCTTTCAGGTATGTCCACCACCCAAAAATTCACTCGAGTAGAGTACTTCTGGCCCATGTTGTTTCATGACTGCATCCACATTGTCAAGTGATGCGACAAATTCCAGCTCTATTCAAACAAAGCACTAGCACCACCATCTATTTTACATCCAATCATCACTGCTAGCCCCTTTTGCAAATTGTGCCTAGAGTTCATGACTTTCCATCCTCCATCCAGTAATGGACACAATTACATTATCGTGGCAATAGATTACTTTACCAAATGGGTCAAAGCCATGCCCACTTTCAACAACACCGCTGACACAACAACATGTTTTTTCTTCAACCATGTCATTACCCGATTCAGAGTCCCACTACAATTAGTGTCTGATCACAATAAACACTTTGAGAATGAGATCTTCATAGAAATTTCCTCAAAGTTAGGCTTCTCCCATGAGTTCGCCTCCTCATACTACCCCTAGTTCAACGGATAGGTCGAGGTTGTTAACAAAGTCTTCAAAACCATGCTACAACGTACCATCAACAAACATAAGACCAACTGGCATCATATGTTGTTTTTAGCATTATGGGATTATCGCACGAAAGTCAAAACTGCCATCGGTTTTACACTGTTCCACCTCATCCATGGGATCAAATCCACCCTCCCTATCGAGTGTGAAATCCTCACATTACGCATTGCCATTGAGCTATTACCCAACACTGCTCCAATGGATAAGCGTCTGTTGACCTTAGAGTCACTAGATGAAGATCGTCAATCTTCATTAGAGAACAATGAGGCAGCTAAAAAATGGTCCAAATCCACCTTCGACCACCATGTCAACCTTTGCTCATTCAATGAAGGAGATCTCGTCTTAGCCTACGATATCTCCCATGATACACTCGGCCATGGGAAATTTGATACATTATGGAATGGACCCTACATCATCCAACACTACCTCACTAAGGGCGCATACATCCTAGCCTCTCCAGAAGGCTACCCTCTCAAAGAACCTGTCAACGGGTTGTACCTAAAGAAGTTTTATGCCTGAGAGTAGCCATTCTACCTTAGGTTTTTATTTGTACACATTTTGCAGAGTTTTTAGTCTTCTTTTCTGCAACCATTTCTCATGTCTGATCTATCATACATGTTATTGACAGATACATCATCCATCAGCCTACCACATCGGTTACACTGACGGTGCAACCGTTGGTCCCAGAATGTTGCTTGGGCCACTTGGGCCCTCTCTCACATGTGCTGCTCCACTCGAGTGGAATATGTTTGGGCTCAACCACCAACAAACAAGCTGAATATGTCATTGTCATTATTCTCCTTACCAAGGCCATCACTTCCACATTAGTCACCTTAGCATTCTATTAGATTCCCAGCTTGTCATCCTGCAACTCAACAATGTATATCACGTCCACGATCCTTTCCTCTTTCGCAAATACCTGCAAGTTATACTATTATCTCACAACTTTGATTCAATCACATTTACACATATTCCAAGACAATTTAATCAAATAGTAGATAACATGGCTAAACTAGTATTAGATTGGCATTTATCACATTAAAACATCATCGCATATACATAAACATCATACATCTATCACAACATATAGAACATAAATCATAAACATAAAAAAAACATCAACACATGGAGACATCAATGATCCAACAAATATATATCCATATATATATATATAAATCATCATCAAGTGTTTACAAATACAAAATGCATCACCCGTAGGCCAGTGAGTCCCCTCACCCCTATAAGTACAAAATGGGCACCCCCTACCCTATATAAAATGGGTACTCCTTACCCTATACAAATTGGGTATCAACTACCCTATACAAAATGGGCTCTTAAGCCTATAAATAGATAAACTTGGAACTCATGGTACCCCTAGAGTTCCCCCCCAGGTCCTATGTCAACTGGAGGTGCCCCACCAACTGGGGTCCCTCCAGGTTCAGGGGGTAGCCGACCAATCATCGTTGTCCCCGCTATAGCTGCTTGACGAATCAAGGTCTGCCACTCCGCCGGTACACCCACACACTGCTCCAGGACCTCCTCATCCTGGATATGGGCCCACATAGCCTCTGGAATGCCCTGCAACACCCACTCGAAATGATGACGCACGTCCTCTACCATCTCTTCGGCCTCTGCATGTGGTGCATGATTCGGTCTAGCACCAACATCATATCGTCTTCACCTCTGCCCTGCCCTCAGATCTACTGGTGGCGGTTGTACTGGTCCTCGACTCCTCGACTCCCCGACCATCTCTATCTCTCGACCTCGGGGTCCCACATCTCAAAAACAACATCAAAGGTACAGTCAACATTCATATATACATATATAATCAAATTCTAAGATATCAAAATCACAAAACATAAATACAAAGACATACCTCGAACATCCTAGTCCTCCCCAGGAGGCAACATCATAATTGGCTCATGTTGGTAATCCATACTAGCATATGGGTACCTCAGTATCACCTATGGAATTTGTCGCCACATGCATGCCACCATGGCCATGAAGTAATGAGAACCCTCTCCACCCTCATGTCAGACCAACACATGGGCCCACTGCATCAGTTACGATTCTCGTGGCCTCGCAAGCTCCAGCAGAATCCTAGGGTGCAATAGGGGCACCCTCTCTAGAAACCAAGCCACCAAAATAGAACCATAGGATAAGTCGCTGAAGTCGGATCTCTGACACTAGTTAACCTACCCCATCATCCTGTTGTGTAGCATCAAACCCCAGGAAAAATGGTCCCCATCAAGGATCCACTCCACTATCCTCAGCTGAAATCCAATGATCCGCTGAGTCGCCAAGTATCTGTAGATCCTCATTACCATGGAGACAATGCACTCTGTCAGGAGATCATCGATCGCCTCAATCTAGATGACTAAACCCGACACCAGGTTTATCCCCAAGCAATGGCGACACCCCAAGTCACCCACTTGCTCGTCCCTCGACAGATGGGGGTCAGTAGGAAGGGCCATCCTATGAAATGGGAGCCCTGTCAAAAAGTAGACATCCTTGACAACCAATAATGTCACTTGCTATCCTCTCACAATGAAACACTATAGATCAGTGCTCCACATAGCTATTAGATACTGAAGAAGGAAATCTTGTGACTATATCAGCGGGTAGTCAAAGAACTTGAGTAACCCGCAGGCTACCAAGTGTCTTTGCACACCTGGATGCTCTCTCACTGCCTCTCGAATACAGTCCCAGTCCCGCTCTCTCCAATGTATGGGCATTGTAGTCTCCAGAATATGTTGATCACCTACATCCACACATAAACACTTGGTCAGCCTTCATCATCCATAAAAAGAATCAACAATTCAAAATTTTCAAACCGCTTAGCCTTACCTCTAGTGCACGACCTTCACCCATACAGGTGTGCACATATGCACGCCTGTTCTTTGCACAATTCCGCACTCATGTGTAGCTGTCTGCAAAACAACCATGCAACCCATGCACAACTATCACCCAGATAGGTGCACACATGTGCACACCTGTTCTCTAGACAATTGTGCACTGATGCACAACTTCCAATCAAATAGATGCACATCTCATGCGCGCCTGTATTTCCCTCCCCCACACCCACATGTGTAGTTGTTTCAAGCACAACTGCACACTATGCATGAGAAACAAAATTATACCCGCACATATGCGCGCATGTATTCCTCCTTTTCCTATGCACTAGTGGGACCCTACCCAAAAATACCCCTGTATGACCTTCCATACACCCCCTAACTACATTCTACAAACTTCACATAATGCGGGAGGATAAAACCACTAACCTGTCTCTCACCACTCTTGTATCGGTTGACTTGCACTCCCATAATCTCCAAATATCCTCAGAATATGCTCGTCAATTAAGCTATAGTGGTGGGTACAAATGAGGTGGCATTGCGGGCTCACCAGCCATATATAGCCCCTTTTTCCAAATTTCCACACTCAGTTACATGAGCCCAGAGCCTCCATTTTTCGATCTGTTCTCAGCCACAGGATCATGGTCCCGCCATATACACATTCAAATTCCTCGGGTCATCATCTAAACTTGGCCCTAGAGGAGCATTTTTTTCACATCACGTTTAGGTACACATGCTCATGTTCAAATTTTATCAAATAACTGTCATATGTTATTTATCATCAGATATTGTTCATGTTGGGTATTTGGTTTTCATATTTGCAGGTACCCATTCATCAAAGCGACGCAACCCCTTTAGGTATATGTTTGACATTGGAATTTAATTATTCCCTCTGTAAATCAATTGCATCTCTGAGTCACACCCTCTGACGTTTACCTTTAGGTTACTTACATCTGGCTTTGCAATACCTTCACCTCTGCTGCATTTTGGTACTGTTACCCGATAGCACTCTCCCCCACATGAGTTGTCCCATTCATATTTCCCCTTGTCCCCTTGACACTCATGTTGATTTCACCCCCTAGGGATGGGAGTATTGATAGTCTCATGCACTTCCGAGAATGAACCCCATACATCTTCTCATCATATTTCTAGCTTCCCCAATGGACTCCTAGGTCATATCATCTCGTTTCTATTTGAATGCACCCCTGTAGTATCATTATCCCTTCATCTCATCCACTATCAATTTGCCCATATGGATATTGTCCTCCATTCATTTACCTCATACAGAAACCCACCCATGGGACCCCCACCCTCCACTAGTTCTCTTTCGCAACTTTCACCCTAATAGGCCAAGCCATCTTCCACTGGGGCACCGATTTATATATTTGTACACTCAATCCAAATTATCCTTTATTTCTTTGGTAATTGTAAAAAGCCTTTGTTTTCATCATTTACTTAGATTTTTTGCATCACCCTTGATGACCTTCTTTCTTCATGGAAAATCAACCCATGTTTCCCTTGGTTGGGGCATCCACTCTCTTTTCATACTAGCATTGTTCAAAAACCCCAAGTATCCCAAGTCCATGTACCCATGATCCCTGAGTTTTTTCACTTTGTTATCCTCTGCCACAATTTAACCCCGTATCTATTCAGCCCCTTGACACTAGATATAGTTTTACGGTTGTTGCGAATCATCCTTCAAAATTTCCCAACCAAGGGCAGTCTTGAGTCTCACCGCATCTTGACTTCCTTCATGTTACTTATCAGTACCTGATATCATCTTAGTGGATTTCATGAAGCCCTTTGCTTCTTAGAGTTGCATCTCCCTTCTGTCAACATCAACACAGTTTCTAGAAGGGCACCAATATCTTGACTCTCATTACCTTTACAATGAGGAGTCTTAGACAACATAGAGAGAATCATCATTACTCTTTGATTTCATTGACCCCCATACCATTCGACTTCAACAAACTATCATGTTATGGTGGGTCTTACTATGCGACTATTGCAGTTGTTTCATACCATCCGAAGACCTCTGAATTTGTTAGGCCATTAATGCCTACGAGTCATTGACACTTCTTACAGGCATCCTTGACTCACTTCAGAGTATGTTCACCATTCATAACTATCATCTATCGTTATCAACCACCCCTGAGGGCATTGTAGTTATCTACATCAACATACATATTCAATTACAGTCTCACATTCTGGTTACATGACTCGAGCATGGGGCATGCCTGCCTCATTTGTACACAAGTTTTCTTTTTCTCCCTAGAGAAAGGTTTGGGTTCCACAATTTTCCCTCTCCCTCCAATGGATCTCTCTTACAATTCCTCTCAGTGCTCTTCATTACAATAGGTTCTCTCAGTAAAATAAACATTGATGTATTTCGACTATATGTATTCTCCTAACCTCACACATTAGGGGGAATTTGTTATCATTGAAATATCATCTGCAACATTGCATGCAAATGGTTACAAAAACACATCAATGCCAACATCAATTAGTCCAATTACAACGTTGAAATGCATTCAAAATACAAAAACTATACATTTGGGTAAAACATTAACATGAGCAAATTCACCAAAGGAAGCGTGTGCATAGTGCGTAGTGTGTGTGGGCCAACAAAGCCCTCGGAGCACACAATGCATGAAGTAAGTGACTGTGTATGAGAAAATCCATGCACTTCTATGAACGACACATTTATGGATCTTGTTGGCCCCTCAACCACTTATAGACCAACTCCCAACATGATTTGACCCTCATATCTTAGCGAAATCTGAATGGAAGATGGTCAAGGACTAGAGGGTGCCCTAAAAGGCCCCTTGTTCACACCAGGAACCAATTAAATTTTTCCTTGAATAAATGATATAAATAAGAGCCATGGGTGCACTGAGAAACCAAGATCTTCATAGTATTGTTATGATGCAAGAATTTTCCCTTGAGAATCCTCTTTTCTCTTTGGAGCCTTCAAGCATCATTGCAATATGCCATTCCACTCACCTCTTGAGGGAATAGGCATTATTTTTATTCACCATTTGTCATTTTCTTCCATTATATTAATAACTCTCCATTAGGGAACTCATGAGCCCTCCCAAGGAGGAAGAGGGGACTCATAAGTCCTCATTTTTCTCTACGGTATTTTGCCTACTAATCTATTGATCCATTGGTAGCATTATGTTGGTCATTGGTTGATTTTTATGGTTCTAAGTTTCTCATGCTTCCTAAACTTTATTTCTTAGTTATTTTAGTTTTATTTCTTTGTTTATACATGTGTTTTCCTTGTGTAACCCACTCACAAACTTCTGTCTTGTCTAGCAGGCTCATCTAGACATGCAAGTGTTGTTGTTTTTCTCACCCAAGTGACAAAACCAACACAACAAGGTGCTTTCCATGTGTCAGTTAGCATCAACCTGACATTCACTCATAGAGGTGTACCTCTGGTTAACGACCCTAATGTGTTCTTTGTCCTAGTCATGGTGATTTCACAAGGAATGATAAAAGACTCAAGATGCTAGATGCTATCACATGCAGACCATAGTGAGTCTGATCTTAGAGAGAGTCAGTTGGCTTAGAGGGAGAGCTACAAGGGGAGTTTCCCCTCGATTTAGGTGGGAGAGAGACATCTCCAAGGAATGATAGACAATTGCCATGAGTCTAAGGTAAATTTTGTATACTTCATAGACAAACTTGGAATGATGTAGAATGTATCCCTCGTTGAGAGGGAGTGTTGATGTTTGGACAACATTGGGAAGACATTCTCCTAGATTAATAATTAATAATATAATTATTAATTATTAAATAATATATATAATAAGTAATAATAATAATAAATAGTTATTTATTATCCAAGGGACTCATCCCTTCATGGATGGTTACCATATGTTTTCTATATATGGAACACTAATCATTGTAATAATATATCGATTATATCTTATCTCACATTAAAAATCAACAGTCTATTTTTATTTCTTCTTTGTTACAAATGCACAAGGGGGTGGTTCAAAGGGGGGTACCTCCATCTTCCCCATCATTTCCTGTGAGGGAGCGCAAAAAATTTCCCACCTACAACCGCGCAAGACCATCCACTATCGCTAACTCCCCTTCCCCTCCTCATGGGGGACCTTCATCATTCTCTCCTACTTCCATGCCTCTACTATGCGGCTCATGTTCCTTTGAATTTGTGACATATTTCAATAGCCAATGGGGTCAGACTTTGTCTTCTCTTCCCCTGCTACCACTACTTTTGGTATCTTCATTGGATACCCTAATCCTAGCACTACACCTCTTCTCTGACCTATAGTCATTGTTTATCCTCTTTGGAACAATACTCTATCCTACACATCCTCCAGGTGTGGTATCCCTATTCATTCTAGTCCTAACCCCTCATCTCACACTCCTTTCTACCCTCTTTCCACTCCTATGTTCTTCTTTCCTTCTTAACACAAATCTTCTTGCGTATCTTTCAACCCTTTCTCTTCTCTACTCCTTTGGGTCCATTATTTCCCTCACCTCATCTTAACATATTCTATATCCTCTCAGTAGATCCATCTCTTATCTCTCTTTTCCTCCTTCGTTTTATCCCCCTGAGCACTAGGGGAGTCTACTTAGCCATTGAAGGAAGCAATCCAAGCAGTTTTTTGGAACATTACAGGTCACTCTTGCGGTTTCCCTTGAACACGACACTTTGTATTTCCATACATTTTAATCCGTTGAACCTCTACACTGAACCAATCCTTTGAGTTTATTTACTCCTTTGGGTCACCCGATGAAAGTCACAGTATCCACTGCATCATCATGTTTTGGTCCATGTCATGTTTCTACTGTTGTGCCTCAGTGTTCAAGGGAAGTATCTGCCTCAAGAGTCAGCCATCACAAATATCTTGTTTCAATACCCATGTCAGTCCATGTTCATTTGATCTACAAATTTACATCTCTGTGTTAGTTTTGTGTCGTTGATGGGGAATACATCAAGGCCCTCCTGCGACGAGTCTGTTTCTGTCGACTTCAACACATTATCTAGGAACTAGAATTAGAAACCAGTTAGTACCTTGGGACCTGCATGCCTCAATGGTAGGCCTCCTCGCTCCGACAATGGGTTTACATCATTGACCCTTGATCGGATGATTCCACGGATGTTTGACTTCAACTCATCTATTCACATTCGCTGGAATGTACTAGGGTACCTTGGGAATCATGGACATCAATGGTGATTTCCCTCGCACTTGTTAACGGTTTACCTCATTGACCGGTAATCAAGTGGTTTATGCCATGTTCGACATTAGGACATCTATTCGCATGGTTAGATTCGTACTACATTGGGATCGGTAGGAAGACCCTGGGTTGAGTAATCACTCTGTTATGCACTTTGCCTAGGTTGCAACGGAGTTTCTCTTAAATATTGACACATATACTGTCACATAGATCCACTTTTTATTGGTCCGTGAATATGTCTTGTCATCTCGTAGATCCACTGTGTATTTTTCATGGCTACGATCAGTTCATGTCATGGAAATATATATCCACATTATATCTTTGGTGGCTATAATTTTTGTTAATATAATTATGGATCCGTAGTGTATCTTATGGAAGCCATACCTTGAAAGTATTTATCACTCAAGCATAGGTATGTCTGCTTTGGGTTTGAGACATGTCATGATGTTTGTTTGATGGTTGTGTGCAGCTTCTGCCAGGTTCTCTGAGTCCTAACCCTTGTTCTAAAAAGTATACAAAGTACTTCAGTCATTAGTTTCCATCTTCTAACTTTGCACTTTAGGGGGCAATCTGTTACACATCAAAATTACTCACTTCAATGATGACCTATTGTTGTCATTACAAGTGTCACAAGTGTCTCATTTTGGCCACAAGTGTCGCAAGTGCTGCAAACAACATACAGTCATCTTTCCCATGTCATGTCTCGAACGACATCACAAGGAACACTTGAAGACACCCTCAGAGACTGGCTAAAGAGGAAGAAATCATTTGATGAAGAGTACAAAGCTTTTTCCATGGAAAAATAACTTAAAAATGAATTTTGTAGGCTAGTGCTCCCATACCCACTGTCAGGGATTGCCAACGCTCCTTGACCTTCTTTGGGGGAGCATTCCAGCACTCTATGCACCCTTCTGGGGGAGCGCTGGGATTTTTTGAGGAAATTTTGGGTAGCGCTCCCCTACCCACTATCAGGGAGTGCCAATGATCATTTCCCTCCTTTGGGGGAGAGTTGCAACACTCTGTGCCCCATTCTGGGGGAGCGCTGGGTTGTTTGAGGAAATCTTGGGTTGCTGAGGAAAATCAGGGAAAAATCCCCCTCATCTCTGGAGTTGGTTGGATTCGAATCTGAGGTCAAGGATGGATCTTAGGGAAAATCCACAACTGATGGAGAAGGATCCTCAACCTATCCCAAGAATCTCTAAGGTGGTTGGGTCTCTCCAAGCTTATATAAGGAGACCTTATCATGGTGAAATAGATGGAGTTTTAGAGATACCAAACTTATGATCTCATGAGAAGTGGTATTGAAGACATTGAAGGCATCAAAATTATGATCTCATAAGGTAGATAATCATTGAAGCATAGTCATTTTGTTTGTGGATAATTTGAGCAAGGGGTTGGACAAGGAGAGCTTGGTGAGGCTGCTACAACTTCATCAAAAGTTTGTAAGTAATGCTATCAAGTTCTCATTAATACATGTGTTTGGCATGTTTCTTTCAAGGTTGTGTATGCCTACATGAACTTGTCTTTGATAGATATATCTAGTTTTGAATTAATCATGGTATAATAGGAAGTTGTTTTGTCTTTGTTTTTATTGGATTGCAGGACTTGTTGAAGAGCTTGGGGATCAAGGCTCAACTTGGATTGGGCAAGGACAAACATCATAAAAAGTTACATCTTCTTCCTTTTCTCTATTTGATTGACTTAGGTAGGTTTAAAAGGATGCCAGTCACCAAAGTTAGCACCTTTCTATCTTGATCTTAGAGATTTAAGGTTCATTATATTCTACAACAAACTCAATATTGTAGCCTTCCTTCACCCGAGAAAACTAGAAGTCGCTTGCTTGAGCCCACTTATTATCCAATGCCTTTATCATATTGTTGGTGTGCAGTGGGTAGACCTAGGGTTCAACATTAACTCACCAAAAAAACCCTAAAGATACCGACCATTTTGGCATCACTCGCAAGAAGGTGAAGTCTCACCTGAGGTACCTAGGGGGATTGCAGGAACCGAGCTTCCTTCTCTGAGTATAATTTTCTATTTTTTTCTATTTCTGCCATATTTTCTACTGGTGGAAGGTTCTCATCACTTCCTTAAACTTATGTGCCTTGTTTTTCATAGCCTATAACTTCTGCCCAATTTCTTCCAGCTCCGCGTCTTCTGTCAGCTAAGTCCATACTTTCGTGATTTCTTCGTATAGATTGACACACTCTGATTTCATACTTGTGATATTATATATGGTTGTTGTTTCTATATTATCCTTTTTTTATTGATCCTCCGGTGGAGTGCTTGTTGTTTGACGTGTTTCCAAATCAGTAATGTTCGTGCGAAATCCCTTAATGGATTAATTGATCTTTGTGACATGTTCTTATAAAGGGGTTTCTACCTCCATAGGAACTTCTAGAATATTACTATAGACCCCCTAAATCACCTCTTTCAATCTTTCAATCCTTTTTTTGGAATCCTCCCTCTCCAGCCTAAGTTTATCGTATTCTACCTATAGCGCATCATTATCTGCAACTATCTTAGTCAACCCCATCGACATTGACACCACGCACAATTAAATTTCTTGCATGATACTCGTCTGCAAAACATGTAATACTTATATGAGCAACTGAGATAACACCAAGTCGATATGACTAAGTTCCTTTGTGTGCTCCTATAACTCTGTCATAGGGAACTCTAAATATCCCACTACTTTCTTCATCACCCAATGATCTTCTGATGCTACATATGGGTGAGATGTCACTGGTTGCGCCTCCGTGGTCTTCTCTGTACTCTTCATCTACTCTTGTTCTATTTTTCTAACTGGAATATATCCTAGTTGTCTCCAAAATCTGTCACAATGCAACAATATGCACTTGCATGTCCGATTTCCTTTCTTCTTTCTTCTGCATTGCTGACTCAAAATCCTCATCAGTAACTTCCTTGACTTGATTTGCGATATTGCCTAAGTCATCATCTGTTAGTTCTTGAATGGTCATTTCCCTCATAACTTTCCTCTTCTTGCATTTTTGGACTTCTTTCTTTGTGTCTTTCCTCTTCTCTCACGGATGCGGTACAGTCTTTTGTGTGTTGCCTCCACCATTTCTTTGGTTTCTTTGTCCTTCTTCTTCTTCATCATATCCTACTTCTTCTACTTCTAGATTTTGTGTCTCTGGGGTCTCTGTTTCTATCATTGGGATCTTCCACTCAACGTCCCAATCTTCCATGATATGTCCCATTTCTTCTTAAGTCACCCTATATCTTGTGAGTAACCATTCCTGAGTTGGGTCCCTCTTCACTTGAATGTAAATATGATGGCATATTTCCTTAAAACACACAACTTCCTTGTATGCTTCTACCACCTGCGGTAATATGCATGGTGTATCTTGAATGCATTTTCAAATTACCTCCTTATAGATTTAAAAAAATGATGTTTTTATTCAACTGTCTCTCCTTGTGTGCAGTATGCCACAAGTTAACGTATCTCACTACCAAACATGGCTTGTTTGTAGCTGACAGAAACTATGTGTCTTTTGTCTCCCTCCAAGACATTAATATTATGAATATTAACAACCATGCATAGTGTAATTTTGTTCCCTTGTCATGTGCCTCTCTGTAATCCATAAAAAACTGACTTAACAAGAATCTCGCCCAATTCATTTGTACACCTTCTATGCACTTCTCCACTACTTCTATCACACCTGTCAACACTTGATCCTTGTGGCACTTCCTCAACAATTTGCAAGACAACACTTGCATCGAAAACCTAACACACTTGTCATTGGTACTCGCTACATCGACCCTGCACACTCCTGTATATGTATCAAACTTCTCTTTCATCCTCTCCGACAAATCTTTCTCGTTCAACTTATCTGTAAAAAGTGGTGATGGGTCATACCTTTCCATTGGAAACCATGTTATCCATGCAATAAAATATGTATCTATGGACATGGTTTTGTCCAACCATATGTATCCTCCATGGACACAACTTAATAACATATTGAAAAAGGAATTGATCTCGACACTCCTACCAAATTGCGGGATCTCTAACACGTTCATAATCCATGATTTATCCAAACTTGTTTCCGAATCCTATGGCTCAACCAGGATAAATGATGTCTCTAGGAAAATGACTATCTTAAGTTTTTTCTTCGACACTAACTCTGGGAACTTCTTCTCATCTGATAGATCGTGATCTGTAAACTTCAAATTTTCCACTACGCCTAACATATCTTCTTCAATGATTACACTTGGTGGAATTTATAGCTCTGCAAGCTCATAATTTATTTCCTTTTGTAACCTGAATGACTTCACTATCAACTTTTTGGGCGATATATACTCCTTCGGAAAGTTGGTCAAACTTGGCTCTGACTTGGATGCTCCTGGGGTTCCTTCCTGTATAGGTGCTATTGGTGGCTTAGTGAATTGTTTATTTGTTCTTGATGTTGATGTTGTTGCTACCTTGGGTGGCACCATAACTCTTTCCAACACACTTCCCTCGACAACTAACTCCTTCAACTCCATGTGTGTTTGCTCAACTCTCTCCTCTCACTTCTCTCAAATGAAAATAATGTTTTTTCTTTGACCCCTCAAATGATTTTATAACTTGTCATTAGATGCTACTTTCCCTTTCCGTGCCCCAAACCTATAGTCTAATCCAACTTCTACTCACATTCAATTCTTTCCATACTCTGTAATAAATTTGGATTATTCTGCGAATCATGGTCTAGATCTTTCCAGTCTATTATGGTATAATCGTTTCTTTCCATTTATGTCTATGTGTCTCGAATACTTCTCCATTATGATAATTCTTTAATTCTTGTCCCGTCATGTATTCTTTTTAATGTGTTTCCCACCCTCTGCGCAGATCTCAGTTTCACTTCAATCCTCCTTCCCATGCACAATTCCTTCCTCTTTCTACATCTCTATGACATTTGATGGATTTATCTCCTTACTCGTTTAACCTCATGCATCACTTCAACCTTTAAATTCTTTTATTGATTTTCTTCTTTTCTTTTTCTTTCTATAATACACTATAATACAAGTACTATGGTACACAAACTGTGCGCTTAGAATAATGCACGGAAGTATGAATGTCCATATATAGTTTCAGTCAACTACCGTTAACCAGTCCTTCCACAACTTCTCCATTCAATTTCTCCAATTTAACAACACTTGCATCTATCACAAACCTGATCACATATGGACCCAGCCAATGCATCTGAAAGTTTCCGGGGTGTTGCAAACAATTGTTGTCATAAAGAAAAGCTAAGTCTCATGTATGAAACTTCTTCTGTTTAATGTTCCTGTCATTCCATGCTTTCTCACATGTTTTCTAAACTTGATAATGGAAACATATGACAAACCATTCCTCTTCCATATCTACTAGCTTTGACAGTCTCTTCTTCACTATGCCAAAATCTATAAGATCTGTCAGTGCAACAATGCATAGGCTTGATACTATGAATTCCATATGAATAACAACTTCTTGTTCATACACTAGTCTGAATGGGGTCTGTCCTGACAAATTATTACTTGTAGTCCTATACGCCCATAATACTGTTGGAATCCTCAAGTCCCAGTCATCTCAACTTACATTACACACCTTTGTCATTGCATGTTCTAGTATTGTATTGAATGCTTCCACCGTTCCATTTTCCTGAGGATGATACTGTGTGATCTTCTGATGATGAATATGGAACTCCTATGTCAAATCTACAATCATCTTATTCAAAAAATGAGTTCCCTGATCACTCATAAGAATGATTGGGCATCCAAATCTTGTTACCAAATTTTCAAAAAAAAAACTGTGCAACTGTCTTCGCACTGCAATCTTTGATTGGTTTTGCTTCAGCCCATCTAGTCAAGTAATTTGTCACAGTAATGATGTGTCTTCATATTGACCACTTTGTTGGTGGATTAATCGGTCCAAAAAAATCAACGACCCATTTATCAAAATCCTGTAATGTCAGTTGTGGTACTAACGACATCTCATCTCTCATGGAAGGATTCCCAATTCTTTGGAAAACATCACTAGTCTTACAAAATTCCTTAGCATCCTTATGAAGGGTAAGCCACCATAATCCTACACACAAAATACTTTGAGCTATTACTTTTCTTGCATAGTTAGCTCCTGCAACCCCTTCATATGCCTATGAAAATATAATATTTCTTTCATGTTATAATACACATCGTCGAAGAATACCATTTGTGTCTAACTTGTACAAAGTTCCTGATATAAGTTGATAGTCTACTTCATTCACTACTAACTTCTTCTTTTGTGCAACTGTAAACTCAGGTGGGGTTACTCATGTACTCAAGAACTGAACTACGTCTGCAAAATAGTCATCAACCATTTGTACTATAAATAAGTGCATGTCTAGTAAGCTTTCATCCAAATTTCCTAAATCTTCTCCTAATAGTATACACGATAAGTGATGGTGTCCTGAATTAAATTTTCCTAGTTTCACAATTACCTCAAAGTCATATTCCTGAAACAATAGTATCCATCTTCATATTATCGCCCCCGAAACTAACTTATTGACCAGATATCTTAGTGCAAAATTCTTTGTGTACATCTTAAAGTGTTAACCCAACAAGTAATGTCTAAACTTCTGCAATGCATACACCATTATTGATCCTTCACATTTTGTAGTAGTATAGTTTTGTTATGTAGTTGACAAATTCCTTCTTGCAAATGCAATGGGATGGTCTATATCGCCTTCTCCAGGTTGAGTTAATAGTGTGCCTAAAGATACATATGATGCATCCACCTGAACATGAAACTCCTTCTTCCAATATGGAAATATCAAAATCGGTACGTCTGCTTCAAAGTATCTAAACCTTTCTGACATTCCTCACTCCATTGAAACTTGTTCTCCTTCTTTAAAAAATTTTCCATCAGGGTTGTAATCTGTGCATATCCTCTAATGAACTTCATGTAGTACCCTGTATGACCTAACATTTCTCATAACTATAGCACTGAAGTCAGCAATGGTAAATCAACAATTACACAAATATTCACAACATCTACCAATAGTACTTGCTTACACACTACATGGTCGAGTAAGATACCAAACGACGCACAAAATATGCACTTTAGATTTAAAGATATCTGAACCTACCTACACCTATCCCACATTAAGAGAAAAGTCTCAATATGATATTTCGACAAGCTAAACACCGTCCAATCATCTAAGTATACTTATAAGAACTTATGGATGGATTATTTTAAATTTTGCTAAAATCACTCTAGAGAATACTACTGGAGCATTATTCAATCCAAATGACATTACTGTGTACTGGTAACATCCCCATTCTATAGCAAATGTAGTCTTAGATCTATCTTCCTGTGCAATCTTGATCTGATGGTACCCTGAAAATCCATTAGTGAATGAATAAGCTTCATGCCCTCCTACTTTATCCAACACTTCATCTGTAAATGGTGTAGTAAATGGATCATGTAAGTAAGCATCATTTGATTTCCTCAGATCTACACAAATTTTGATCCCTCCCGTCTTCTTATCCTAAAATACCATTTGACTAATCCACTTTGATTTTGCACCATGTTCAATAATTCCAGCTTCAAACATCCTATCTATCTCTGCTTTCACCTTTTTCTTTTACAACATGTTCAATATGTATGGCCTCTACATCACTAGCTTAACATCTGGCTTCAATGGGATGTTCATCTCTCCTAACTCCCTAGCAATCCATTTCATCTCTAAAAAATTAGTCGGAAATAGGTCCTCATATTCACGCAGTAAATCAACTATCTTCTCAATAGTTTCGTTATTCCAATAGTCTCCTATGTTTGCAAATTTAGGCTTATCTTCTGTACCAATATTTACTTTGTGCATTTTCAATGGCTTTTCATATATGACTAATTCAAGTTGTGGTCCTTCTACTATGCGCTCTCCTTCAATTTCTGGTATTTGCACATTTCTTGGATCTTTGTCCTCCTCTTGGTCTTCTTCAAGAACATTATAAAAATGCAAAACTTCTTCAACTCACGCAAAAGCTCTATGTGCACTACATACATGTATTAGTTCTATTGAGTCTTCTAATGAAAAAATATTGTTCTTGATGACCTACAAAGTTGATTCAATCAAAGGAGCATCATCTTCAAAACTAAAATTTACCTTAAAGTTATGAGTCAATTCTTCCCAGTCTGCAGTTTCTCTGTACACTTCTAGTTCCATGTACCAATTCTTCAGGATTGTGTCCAAGGTATGTACAAACTAGTGTGTCCATTATTTCTTAGGTACTTTATTCCATGTTGTAATACATTGTGTAACATGCCCCATTGAACATCTCAATCCTGTATACTTCTACATAGTATATTCATTCTCTATCTCGAACCTGACCTATAATAGCCTTTTGCACTACTGCCAATCTCTTATTCCATCCTTATGCATATCCCACCATCTTGCTGGCAAGGTTTCTTTCTGTGTGATGTATAAAGATAACAATCTATGTTGATCTAATATTTGTACTTCAAATTATATTATAAAATAAGCTACATTTATTAGTCTATCATACCTTGGAGGATCACATACCTTAACTCCAATCCATCACAACACGTGGTTAATCCGAGCACATTTCCTTGTTTACACTTCATGCAATATCTGCTACCAATTCTCCATAGCTTCTTCTGAATCTGATGCATGTGAACTAATAATTCTCCAACTAAGTACAAAATCAGTTGTAGGATTCACATAATCAACCATCTGTTTGGTCATGTTATACAGGTTATCGATATCTTTTCCCTTTACTGGTTCTACATATATTCTTCCTTCAATAGGATCCAATGGTGTAGTAACCTTCAAGTCTTCTAATTCAAATAACATTTTTCTCTTCTTCATATCAACGATAGTCTGGTTGTCAAAGGCCCAATCAATTCCAAGTAGTGCTAGGTAAGGGGTGCTACCATCCTCTATCTCGATCACTTCAAAATCGACCAAGTTACATACTCCATCAATACTAACACTTACCCCTATCAACCTTCCAATTGGGACAATCTTATGTTGATTTTATAACCTCAACTAAATGGGAGACTAGATCAACTTTGTCTTACCCATCATTTCCTAGTTCTGCTTTGGGATGACATTCACATCAGAGCCTATATCCAAAATAATATTGTCCATGTCGTAGTTTCCTATCTATGCATTGAGTCAAAACTCCCTATTGATTATTTTATTGCGGTGCACTTGGTTAATTTCTCGGTGTACGATAGGTATCTCTTTCTCTTGGGTGAAATGGTCGATCATTCCACACAACATACTCAAAGAAGATTCATCCTTTATTAGCTATAAACAATGTTTTGGAAAACTATTCAAAGTGCTTACCTTGTTAACTTGCCTTTCTGAATGGTCATAGACTAGTGGCATACCATACACCGGTGACCTTTCATACAAAGGTAGTGCAGTCAAAGTTGATTCTATCCATTCTCATATCAATTTTGTCCTTGCTTGTGTATATGTCTCTTTCTCCTATCTAGGGTCAAACAATGTGATGGGTGTTCTATATGCACTAAAAACACACTACAAACCCTCAATTAAATTGTCAACCCGGGGTAAGTAAACTTAGAGTTGTAGCAAAATATATTCCAAGGTAGAAGGATTGGTAGTAATATATTCTAAATAAGGAAGTGGCGATCTAAGGGATAATCTACTCAAGAAAGGACTACTAATGATCAAATACTACTAAGCAACTCAAACTATGTACCCTAAGTAACCTTTGAACGACGGATCGATGGATAGTCCTAAGAAAGCAAATGGAAACCCTACTTAAAGAAAACTAGTTCAATCATAACAATCAACAAAAGCAATCTATCTAAACCAATAACAATAGCAAAAATGCTTATAATTAACCTACTAAAATTCAATAAAGCAATTATCTTGTGGAAGCAAGTAAATAGACAAGCAACTACCCTATCAAAGAAAAAATAGACAAATAAGGAACTAACCTATTAAAGCAAGTAAACAACTAACTAGCCTAGGATAACTTCTACAACAAGTAAATTAATCAATAAGAAACTAATTAAGATAAGAAACAAGTGAACTCTATTCTTAAATTAAACTTCACAACTACTTCTAATTTATGAAAGGAAATCTACTAAATTGAAAGCATTATGATAATAAAGGCAATTAACAACTAATCTTTAACCTACGATAAACAAACTATTCCTTAATATACCAAAGAAAAAAGACTATCTATCCTACAATAGCAAGAAAACTATCTTGTAATCTATGAATGCAAGAAAATTGTATTCTAATATAGAAAATCAAGAAAAACTCAAATATAGTGTTGATGGTTATGTCTCCGGTGTCTTATGATATCACGATCGCACTTGACAATGAATGATAATTCAAGAGGGATAAACTGTTGATACTGAGAGGGGGGTGAATCAGTATCAAGTACAATTTAAAAACCTTTTTCAACTTATACTTAAACCATTCAATTATATCCAATGAGGAATGAACAATAGTATAAGAGTTACACCAATACACCACAATACACCATGCA
>ML783120.1:50318-69947 GCA_009831015.1 Picea engelmannii | reverse complement strand
AAACTCTGTTTTAAACTCTATTTCAGCATAAAGAAAACTTAATTTATCATCTAGCTACACACACGGTTAGTATCTAAGCTTGCAAGATTGCTTCTATCAACTAAGAATTCATTGCATACTAACAAGATTCCTCATAATAACCTGCAAAAGCTAAGTTAAATTAATTAAATCCTAAACAACAAATTAAATAACAAAGTAAAATGATAAATCATGTACAAAAAAATGAATAAAAATGCATCTACACTATCTAATTCACAAATAAACTCATAGAATAGTTACCCAGAATGTTGGTGGGCCCCCCAACAAGTTGTGGTCACTCTTCAAATGCACACCATGATATTCAACAACACAAACTCTCCATTAAAACTAAAAATGCAGTTTTACACAATTCTGGCCAAATGAAAATGGAAAAACAGAGGGAGAATGTCTTTTCCCTCTAACACACGATTTCTTGGACTATTGTCTGACCACTGAGGTGGTATTTATAAGTTTTACAAACTGAGAGGTTGACCACTGGAGGGTCGATCCTTTTCTAAAAACAGTAAATTGCATTTAAGATTCCCTAACTGTTGAAATGAGGTGAGCCAATAATCTCCCAACATAACAACCCAAATCGAGTTGTCAAGAGTTCAGTAGCTGGAGGCCACAAGCATGAGAAAAACCCATGTCTCTGATTCTCCCATCATTGGCTGCCAATACCATAATCGCCAAATCTCCCATCATTTTTGTGCAGGACAGAGTGTCGGACGGAGTGCCAGATGGAGTACTAGACTGAGTTTCGAATGGAGTGTCGAAAGAAAAAACAAGTTGTGATTTTTCCCTGTGACATAAAAAACATGAATTAATCTCTTGGGATCATAAAATCATACTGATTTAAACTCAAAATTATTACAAAACATGAATTATACATACTTGGTGTGGATCATATCGTTTTGACACAAAATCTCTTCAAAAAATTCTTCAAAACATGAAAATGCATATACACATTCGGCAAAAAGGATCTAATTAATGTCATAAAATTGGTCATATCAGGGGCCCAACACAATGGTTGAGGATCTGTCGCTTTCTTGACCCACTAGTGGATCCTATTTCCTTGATCTGTCACATCAGATTCGGTTCTCATTCCTCCACGCATAACCAATGTTATCTTGGGTTCTTCATCGCACGCCTCTGCTACCATCATTTGTACATTTGAGTTCCTCTTTTCTTTCCACTTTTCGATTATATTTGGGCAATCCTCTGTTGCATGTTCTAGCTGTCTGAAATATGTACATGTTGTGCAGGGATTCATGAATTCAACATATAATTGGTCCTCTACCTCTACTGAATCCTCCTCTTTCTCAACCTCTGAACCCTCTTCTTCCTCCTCTTGGATTATTATACTGCGATACTCCTCCTTTTAATTCTTCTCCCTAGACTATGTATGCATATGCAGTGTGCTCTCTCATCAAATCTAGTGCACGACACTCTTCATCATGTTCGACAAAATTAAAAAAGTTACAAAATAGGTTTCTCACAATACTCTGGTACTTCTGCATCAATGGGAAAGAAGTAGGGTGGTGACCCATATTCTTGCAAATATTGCACCATACCCCTAGTGGATTCAGATCTCATGTATTCAAATACTGTCAGAAAGATGGAAATTCATTCTTATGGTGACCTTATGTTCTACATGTGACACATCATACCTCCTCATGTTTTTATTTTCCTTTTGCAAGTTCCCGCAATTAAATAGTCAGCGCTGCTAACTGCAACTGAACTTGAGCAATCCCTGCACCATTTTCTCCTACCGGCAATGCTTCTGATTTCATAGAAATTTCTAAGGCTTCTGATTGTGACACAATCTTCTGCTATGTCAAAGGGAAACATATATGCGACAACAATCATGCAATAAACCACTCCCTATGCTATTTATCTGGAATTGAGAATGTCAATCGATACTTCAGTATGTTGAATCTTTGATCATAGTCCCACAATGATTCATTCTCTATATGCTATATCTCCTTCATCTCTGTAATGCACTGCGAATTGGACTTAGGTTTCATGAACTCTTTCAATAGAGTTTGTCTCACATATGCCAATATTCTAGTCTATCCTGCAGGTGTTGTAGTCTGATATTTCATGTACCATAGTAATGTGTGATCTTTGAATTTCCTTTCCAACTGCACAATCTTCACATCGTCATCTTGGACATTATTCACATTCCATATTGTCTCACAAATTAACAGATGTTGTTATGGATCCTCTGTCCCCTCTCCATGGAATACAAACATTCTACCTCTGCCATTGTGTTCTGCGTGATATTATTTCTTGATAACACTAAATTATTCTAACTCGGCGTAATACTTCCACTACTATGACTACTTTTACTACTATATTTACTTCCTTCACTAACTATAATTAACAAAGCTTCTAATCTTACCTCAATTCTTAGAGAAGTACAAGGGGTCATGGGTTTGATGTAGAGTTTGATCTGAGCGGGATCTTATTCTACTAGACTAAGATGTTAGGTATTTTCTTTTTTACAAAAAATCCATTCTATCTAGAGTATTACACCATTTTCTCTTTCCTTGATCTCACCATGGTTCCCCTCTCTCTCAGCCACAATCCTCTTCTTATTCGGTCTAAATATCTTACCATTTCACAATACTCCAATCTATTCATTTGTCGCACACTCTTCTTCTCTCAGCATCCTCCTCCCATCCATTCTTCATTCCTTCTCTTCATCCCTTTTTACACTTAGACCATCCCCTGATCAACACCCAATCCCCCTATGTGCACGAAGATGCTTAGCTACTAGGGAAATCAGATTCCATCTTCATAAATCCCTTGTCACACAACAACATATTAATATGAGTATAGTGACTTCAACTATCTTCGACACGGTCCCTTAAAGAATTTCCTTTCAGCAACACTATAAAATTGAGTACAATCTATCACAAATTCAGTAACATAACATCCCAACACACTTTCCAGCCAGTAATCAATTTTGTATCCATTTATCTATGTTGATTCGTGGGTTATTATTCTGATCTATAGAAAAATCGATATCCTTCATGTCCAACCATTGTCCAATCTCCTCCTTAGTAGGTATCCACATCCCCCTCAGTCATAGATCTCGGTCCTGACAATGAAACCATCTGTTGGCATGTAGTGGATAGATCTTGGGTTCAACATTAATTCAACAAAAAAATCCTAAAGATATTGGCCCTTTCAGCATCACATGCAAGCAGGTGAAATCTCAACCAAGGTACCTAAGGGGACTACAGGAACCAGGATTCTACAGTCATGAATGGAATGGAGATCATTCTAACATTCATTCAACATGCAATATATCATGTGCGTGAAATCATAACAGTGTAATAATGTATGACAAATTCATCTTACTTAATAATTCAACATGTGTGCGGAACCATCACATACATATTCATATTAAACCATAAGCATCTATTAGATGTGCATAATAAACAAAGTAAGACAACACATCATGGAAACAAACACATTAGAACAAAGTAATTTAACATGGTTCACCCCAACTGGGCTACGTCCACAATGACTGTATTCTTATATTATTCATTCATATTCAGTCCTTATAATAGGTGCACACTGTTCTCACATAAGATACATAAGTTCTACCCAAAATTCCCTATCCGTCAGAGCATATAGTGCACACTTAGCTCATTCTAATCTCCAAATCTTTATATATGATGAACTACTATTATCTCATTCAATATCACTATCATCATATGATCCCTTCTACCCAAAAACCCATTACATATTTTGTTATTGGATAAATCTGTAAATGCGGACATAAACTGATCTCCCTAGATCCACCTGGATCTAGAACAAAATAAGACAGGACATGATGCTTTCCCTAAGTTACAATCATTGATCTAAGTTTCAAAGAAGGAATTGATGACTTACCTTTGAGACCGCTTCCTTATATCTTTGTTGTTCCCGCTTCACTTCGGTGTTCTTGTGAGATCAAATATGCAATGACACAAACCAACCAAAGTGAAAGAAACAATAGTAGTTTCAATGAAAACCTAAACATGTGATCAAGGAGTCATGTAATAAAATTCTAATGATTTTATGAGAAAGAAACATGCCACTGTATTATATAATGTGGAAGAAATATACAACCAGATGCCTTGATGTCGTCAGATTCCTTCCAACATTTCCTTGCTTCCCACACACTTCTTGCTCCAAGGATTCTGAGACCATGTATCTGATAGCTATTCACAATCTATCTTGACAAAGCAAATCTCAAAGCCAACATAAATTTCCCAAGCTCAATTTAACTAACTTTATCCATGAGAGTTCCTCTCCTTTTATAAGTAGAAGAGGATAATCTGAGGAGGTTAGCATGATCCCACTAAATCATGAAAGCGAGTAAGATCCAAACCATTTGGAGGCCACCTCACCATGGAAGTGTCTCCTTCTAGAAGCATCGAGAAAATGCTTGTTTTTCCCATGTATGAAGGTCATCGCACCCTAGCTATAGTGCAACCTACGGAAATCAGGCATTTCTGCACCCTGTGTATATAGCAGCCTGTAGAAATCCTCCTAAATAGGGTTTTTACAAAGGAAAATACAACTTCTTCTCTCAGGGAAAGTTCTTCTTCCTTCTTTTTTCAGGAATTTAGGCCACTCACCCCTCTGAAGGAAACATATAGGTTTACATCATTAACGGTCATAAGGGTGACGAAGATAATGTGTAACAGAGAGCCCACCAAAGTATGAAGTTAGAACAAAGTGATAGATGAAATACTTTGTCGAGTGTGTGTAGGGAACAATGAAGACGTCGGTTGGAAACCTACCAACAAACAAGGAAATACAGTACAATAATATATCATCACTGAGGTAGGAATTCCCATACTCATAATACAAATGACTCAAAGCATAAATGCCGATATGTAAAGATCCATGTCAAGTAATACAGGTCATGGCCACCAAACATACACTGTGGATCCTTGCTAATATGACGCAAATCTAAACATAGCCACCAAAAATACACTGTGGATCTATGTGTTAAAGACTCAAATTTGAACATAGCCATGAGACATACAATGTGGATATATGCAGCAGTATAAACTGAATATACTCCAACACAACTTGAATCTGTGAGAAAATATTTAGTGATCTGAAAAGATCTTTTAATGACTGTGGTTGAGTTTTTAATTGCATGTGATTATTAACCATTTAAGAAGCTAATGAAAGAGGATGAAGATGAGAGAATATATCACATCCATAATAAAAAATATAGATCTGAACTGAAGCAATAAGAACAACAAACCATAACAAGAGAAGTGATAATGGAGTTTGGCACAAAATTGCCTACGTCTCCGGGCCTTTGTCTTAGTGGGAGAGGCTTCTTTATTAATTCTTCAATGCTTTCATAGTATAGAAAAAGTACATCAAATGGATCTCATACTAGTCTCATTGTGTTCTTCTCTACCTCATAAATCCAACACAACCGACGACACTGAAAAAGACTGAGTGTAGCTCCCAGAAATGGTCCGCAAGCGTATGCTCCTCAACAACTTCCCTGCATAAAAATGGTTTTGGCTTGGATTTGCTTCAGCATAAATCTGATATGACTATCCTATATGGCCTCAAACAGGCTTGGTTTTTATACATCTGAATTTGGTTATCCATTCCCAACTTCCTCCCAAAATCTGGGCTTAAATCCCCCTTCAAATGGCCCAAAATCCCCCAAAAATCCATTTTCTGGGCATAATATCAATCAAAATCCCCAAAAACTATACAAAAAACCCACTTTTATTTAAAAATACATAGTAATCCTTCTTGGGCTATGTGCGCACCCTCTAAAACTGGTCATATGAAGTCCATATGGCCAAGCGCTAGCTCAAGGGGCTAAGCGTTGGCCTTGAATAAGCTCTAGCTCCTGGATTCATGGTGCATGGCATGTAACCACCCCCTAACCATTTTTTGGGTGGTTATGCTAGGCCCGCTCTCTTGGTTGTATGATTTTTTAACAGAGATTACAGGCTGGGGCTTATCCCCATCCCCCTTCGCTCCATACTTTAATGAATTACACTTTATTAACAATAAAGTGGGTTATGTTAAACAAGAATCACTTGTGGCGCATTGGTGTTTGACTATTTCTCAAAGCTTGGGCTTGGTGGGAGGTTGTGGGTTCAAAATCCATGGACCCCAAAACATTTTGAAACTTGCCACAACTGTTGACTAGGTGCCACGTGGCATCACCTCATTTACCCAAAAATTGACAAGTGTCACATGCCATGTGTCCAAATCTGATTTGATCTATCATCTGTCTAGTCACCCTGGTGCCTATGCTGCCACATGTCACTTCTTCCACTGCCACGTGTCACCTCTAGAGAGTTCCACATCACCTTTTGATTGTTGACTTTTTTTTTTACTTTTTCGTTGTTTGGGAAAACGATCAGAGTGCGATAACTCTCACATACAATGCCCATTTGAGAAAGTGAATATATGGATGGAATCAGCGCAATGATTCGGTCACAATGGAATTGGTTTCGTCTGATTCTGAGAACTTTCATTTTTGAGCCTTTTTTAGTTCTATTAGGCTCCAGGATCCAATTCTGGATCACACCTCCCCACTAAAGGAAATTTTGGTCCCCAAAAGGTTATTGACCAGTCAACAAGCTTGGGATAGACCACCCGGCTTGTCCTCTATCTCTGAACTCTGTCATGTGCACCTGTCTCATCAATATCAACTGTAACACAATGATGACAACTAACAACATATTGTTAGTCATTTGAACCTTGTTACATCTTACTGAAGCCACTATCATCCATGTAGACAATCTTACTAATGATAGCATCAAAAAGACAACTACAAATGAGCTGATATACTTGAAATATTTGCACAACATGAGCTTATCTTGAAGCAACTTATTATTGATTTCCCATTCAACAATCATTTCTTGTTCTTGCTTAAGATCGATTACTTCATTTGAAACAAGTATTGGTTTGTTGCTTGCTTGCACTGCCTTCTTTAATTGTTCCATTATTTGAAGTGTTTTATTTGCCTTAACATGATGAGAATAAACCACATAATCTTGTCCTGCTTTGGTTAATTGATATCGATTCTTTGTCCTGTAGAAGATTGACTTACGATCATATAAGTATGGACTACCTAAGACCATTCCACATTCACTTAACGACACTACATCACATGTTACCTCGTCCACATACTTAGATGAAATTGCAAATTTGATTGTACACTGCTTTGTTATGTGCATTTGATGATGATTGCTTATCCATTTAAGTGTGTAAGGATTATGATGAGTTTGTGTTTTTAACCCCAATTGTTGAACCAATTCTTTAGAGATTAGATTAGCTTGAGATCCACTATCGATTAATGGGTCTATCTTAGTGTGTCACATGATTGTCCTTATATGAAACAAGTTACTTCTACAATCAATGCCTTCACCAATTTTACCTGTCATACCAACTAATGAGATCTTTGATTCATCACCTGAATCCGATCCCAAGTCCGTGGGTCTTGTTGTCACTGCCATTGTTTGCATTCCCTTCTTTTCCTTGAACCACTTTGGCCTCTTCTTGGGATGCAACTACCAACATCTGTCCTCATCATGTGCCTCTTTCTTGCAATGCTTGCAAGAGGGCTTCCCTTCCTTCCTCGTCATTGCATTTGAATTCTTGCCATGCCATTTCCTCTTGTCCTCTTTCCTTGAAGACGATGATTCCCCTGACACACCTGCTTTTCCTGCTTCAATATACATAGCTTGAACAGAAACCTCATCAAGGTTAGTGGGTCCAAACATGAATACAGTGTTTCTAATATGTGCAGGTAAACCTCCTATATACTTCATAAGGGTTTCCTGTGTATGTAAAGGAATATCTAACATCAATGCCATTTTTCGAAAGCCATCAGTATACTCTTGCACTGTTTGTCCTTTTCTTAGTTTTAAAGATTTCCATTCAATTAATTCTTTTTCTTTATAACCCAAAGGACAAAATTGTTTCCTAGGCACATAAATGAAGCTTTGCCATGATGGAAATACATTACCCACTTGTTGCGTTCCATTTTGCAACTTGCTTTTCCACCAGATGAGAGTTGTGCTTGCAAGTCTCAAAGATGCCAACTTGATTTGTGTGGCCTCATCCTTGATCTGTTGCACACTGCAGTAAACCTCCATCTGCCTGACCCAATTGTCAAGTCTCTCTGCATTAACTTCACCATCATATATGGGTAACTCAAATTTAACATCAAGTTTTAACAATGGAATTTCATTCTTATGCTTATGAGCATGTTTTTTTGCATTAGATTTAGAACTTGAACTTGAAGAAGAAGGAGAAGAAGGAGGTGATGATGGAGGTGAAGGAGGAATATGAGGAGGATCCTCTTCCTCTTCACTTTTTCCCTTTGAAGATTCACCCAAAACTGGTATTTTCTGTTCCAAGTAATCCTTGTACAAAACTTTCACCATCTCCGACATAGCAAGGAAAGTTTTCCGAAACTCTTTCTCATCCTGAGAAAGCCATTCTTCTGATGCCATCTTCTCGCTGTGATAAGCTCTCTTTCTCAATCCAATTAATGGATTCTCTGCAACAATCAAACCTTCACCATGCTGTATCTTTTCCCTGGTTAACATGCAAAACTCAAATCCAAATGTCAACTAGCTCTGATACCACTTGATCTGAAAATATCTTTTAATGACTGTGGTTGAGTTTTTAATTGCATGTGATTATTAACCATTTAAGAAGCTAATGAAAGAGGGTGAAGATGATAGAATATATCACATCCATAATACAAAATACAGATCTGAACTGAAGCAATAAGAATAACAAACCATAACAAGAGAAGTGATAATGGAGTTTGGCACAAAATTGCCTACGTCTTCGGGCCTTTGTCTTAGTGGGGGAGGCTTCTTTGTTAATTCTTCAATGCTTGCACAGTATAGAAAAATTACATCAAATGGATCTCATACTAGTCTCACTATGTTCTTCTCGACCTCAGAAATCCAACACAACTGACGACACTGAAAAATATTGAGTGTAGCTCCTAGAAATGGTCCACAAGTGTCTGCTCCTCAACAGCTTCCCTGCATAAAAATGGTTTTGGCTTGGCTTTGCTTCAGCATAACTTTGATATGACTATCCTCTATGGCCTTAAACAGGCCTATTTTTTATATATCTAAATTTGGTTATCCATCCCCAACTTCCTCCCAAAATCTTGGCTCAAATCCCCCTTCAAATGGCCCAAAATCCCCCAAAAATCCATTTTCTGGGCATAATATCAATCAAAATCCCCAAAACCTATACAAAAACCCATTTTTTTTTAAAAATACACTGTAAGCCCTCTTGGGCTATGTGTGCGCTCTCTAAAACTAGTCATATGAAGTCCATATGGCCAAGCGCTAGCTCAAGGGGCTAAGCGCTGGCCTTGGATAAGCTCTAGCTCCTGGATTCATGGTGCATGGCATGTAATCACCCCCTAACCATTTTCTGGGCGGTTATGCTAGGCTTTCGCTCCTGGTTGTATGATTTTTTAACAGAGACCATGGGCTGGGGCTTATCCCCAACCCCCTTCACACCATACTTTAATAAATTACACTTTATTAACAATAAAGTGGGTTATGTTAAACAAGAATCACTTGTGGCGCGTTGGTGTTTGACTATTTCTCAAAGCTTGGGCTTGGTGGGAGGTCGTGGATTCAAAACCCATGGACCCCAAAACATTTTGAAACTTTCCACAACTGCTGACTGGGTGCCATGTGGCTGCCTATGACTGGGCCACGTGACATCACCTCATTTTCCCAAAAATTGACAAGTGTCACATGCCACGTGTCCAAATATGATTTGATCTATCATCTTCCCAGTCACCCTTGTGCTTGTGATGCCACATGTCACTTCTGCCACTGCCATGTGTCACCTCCAGAGAGTGCCATGTCACCTTTTGACTGTTGACTTTTTTTTTGACTCTTTAGTTGTTTGGGAAAACGGTTAGAGTGTGATAACTCTCGCATACGATGCCTGTTTGAGAAAGTGAATATATGGACAGAATCAACGCGACGAGCCGGTCGCAATGGAATTGGTTTCGATTGATTCCAAGAACTTTCATTTTTTAGCCTTTTTGAGTCCTGTCAGGCTCCTGGATCCGATTCTGGATCATTCAGGGTCTTCATCTCCACCACTCTATAATATGAATCTAACCATGTGAATACATGTGCTAAATTCAAACACAGTAGAAACCACTTGATTACCAGTCATTAATGAATACCGTTAACAGGTGTGAGGGAAATCACCATTAATGTCAATGACTCCGAAGGTACACTAGTACAATCCAATGAATGTGAATCAATGAGTCGAGGTCAAACACTTGGAGGAATCTCCCGATCATGGGTCAATAATGAAAACCCACTGTCAAAAGCGAGGAAACTTTCCATTGAAGCATGCAAGTTCCAAGGTACCAATTAGTTTCTAAGTCTAATTCTTGGATAATGAGTTGAAGTCGACAGGAAAAAACTTGTCACAGGAGGGATTTAATGTATCCCCCATCAATGACATGAAATGGGTAACAAGATTTAAAGTAGAAAAGAGTAACCAGTAACTCAGGACTAAATCAGGGATGACCAACACAATAGAAGGCTTAAGGACTGCAGAAAAGGTCGATGTGATAGAAGGATTTCTGGGTTGAACTTCTTTTTGAACATATTGACGACACAACAACTGTCTTGGAAAAAAATGACTCAACAACAGGGATCACAGACCAATTTTTAATATTATAAAGGAGTATGATCAAGAGACAAGCAAAATTTCCAACCTAGACACAAGGCGAGTGAAAGGGTGTCATGTTCAAAAGTGACTCTTCCATGGGATACATGTTTAGACACATTTATTTCCTAATTTCCCCCCCACCATTTCTAGCGAGTACCTCTTTATTTTTACACAAGCTTGAGGAGGATAACATATGCTTGAAATGTAAGCTCATCCTTCGGATGAGTCCCTCAGAGTATGTTTAACAAACCCTAAGAAGGAGTGGTTCGGTCCCATATGGGCCTTTCAATGTTTCTTTAATGAGTCCAAAGAAAGAAAACTCGGGGGATTTTCATATTTAGAGAGTCTGAAAAACACTTAAAGAACAAGGTTGCTCGGCAATATTTTCATTGTTTAGAGAGTCTGAAAACAACTTAAAGGGAACTCTAGTGGGTTCCTTTTTCGTATAACCTTTACGAGTCCAAAAAAGTGATAAAAGTATACTCGGTTATATTCTCACGTATTTACGAGCACGAGAAAGAACAAAGACTAAGCTCAGTAACTTATTCTCGTATTTACGAGCATGAGAAAGAACAAAGACTAACCTCGGGATTGTTTTCATTTTTATGCAAGCTTTAAAACAAAACAAAACTATGCTTGGGATAGATTTTATTTTTATACAATCTTAAAAACTAAACAAAACTATGCTTGGACCTAGTTTCATTTTTACACAAGCGTGAACCAGAGGAAACTATGCTTGAGGTAGGTGGTTTCATTTTTAGACAAGCTTGAACCATAGAAAACTATGCTTGTGACTTCCCAACGCATGTTTGGTACTTAGCCCCCAGCTTAAGAAACTAGTGGCACAACTTCAGTATGAAGTCCAGAAGCTGAAAGCATTGCCCTCCAAGGTTCGTTTCGTCCAACTGCAAAGGTGGAGGAAAGGAAGATTCAAATACTATATGAAGGACTTGACTCAATAGAGAGGGGGAAGTTGTTTCATGTTTTAACGAGCTTGAAACAGGATAATAACTATGCCTGAGACTCTAGGTATAATCGCCAGACCTCTCTTTCATTTTTTAACGAGTTTGACATAGAAATGGGAACTATGCTTGTAAGCTCTGTTTCATTTTTTTACGAGGTTGCTACAGAGACGCAAAAACTATCCTTGGCTGGTTTCATTTTTTAACAAGCTTGAAATCATAAAACCTATGCTCAAAGTTGGTTTCATGTTTTAATGAGCTTGCAATCAGAAAAATGTGCTCAAGGCTAGTTTCATTTTTTAATGAGCTTGAAATCAGAAACCATGCTCAAGGTTGGTTTCATTTTTTAATGAGATTGAAATCATAAACCATGCTCAAGGATGGTTTCATTTTTTAATGAGCTTGAAATCAGAAACCATACTCAAAGATCTCTTCTTAATCACGGCTTCCAAGAAGACAATTCTCTGGAAGGACACCATGTCAAGGGATAAAACTCGGTCATGGCCTTTAAGAGATCTTCATTTGAAGGAAGAAACACACTCTGGAAGGAACACATGTCAAGGGTCGTGATATGGATAAGGAGGTCAGGATCCAATATCCCTACTGACGAGATCACCATGTCAACTACTGGATCCAAATCATCAGAAGTTGAAGTCATGGGAGACAATGCCACATAATAAACATGTGGCAGGGGCGATACCATCTGCATATAATAACCACTAAGGGAGGTAATCCAATTAGGACCAATGAATTAAAGTTGATCAATAGTCACAATTCTTCCATCGTGAGGGAACGATGTCACACAAAAAAGTGTGGACACAATAACTTTCATGGCACAGACATAATCCTGCCCAAGGAGTAAAGAGAAATACAAAGGGTCTTGGAATACCATGACATCAATAAAGACAGTTTTCCCTCCCAAAGTTACAGGAAAACGAGGAAGATTCCCTAAAGGTTGACTGGTTCTTCTGTTAAAATCTAACAGATTCTGTGTAACCGGTGCAAGCTCAGGACAACCCAAAGCTTGCCAAGCAATAGAGGACAAAATACTAATAGATGCACCTTCATCCATCATTGTTTGAGGAACGTCCCAACCACAAACTTGTACTGTAATCTGGAAGGGAATGTGAGAGGGACGACGAGGTCCAATTAACACACCCCAATTGAAAAGGATCGACTCATTACTTGGAGGGGGTTCCATAGGAGAAGGAGGAATACCCCCCAGCACGGTAGATTCTATATCAACAAGAAAAATGTGGGCAGTATCAGGTCTACTCTCGAGCGGGAGAGTAGGATCGACTGATGATGAGATCAGATCGACCACTTGGGTTTCATTCTCTAAGGGGAGAATGGGGTCGACAGGTGGAAACAGATCGACCGCTTAGGTCTCACTCTCTAACGGGAGAGTGGGATTGACCGAGGATGGGATCGGATCAACCACTTTGTCAACTGGTTCAACTAAGGATGTGACCAGATTTACTGCATGATCAACCGGATTGATCGATGAAGGGACTGGATTGATCATTACATCAACTACAGGTGGATCAAGAGTAAGCTTGTGATAAGCAACTGGAAGTTGAGGCTGTGAAATAGTCATGTCTTCTAGGAATTTCGAGGCTTCATCCATACGAGGGAAAAGGTGATTTAGATGATTTTCTTTGCATAACATACACGGGAACTTGACTCTACTTTTTTTCTTCCCAACGATATCCTGACTAGTTGATAGGAGGTCATCGACATGTTGTTCAGAGGCTTACAACATGGGTTGGCGAGGTTGTGTAGACCATGCTTCTATAATCTTGGATAGACCAGGGAAATCCTTAATAAGATGGCTACCCTTACAAATCCTGCAAGGGTACTTGAGCTTAAAGATTTGTTTGGGGGATCTTGACATCATCAACACTCCCAACACGATCAACAGTAATCAGTTTCTTTCCAACATGTCTGGCAGTAGTTGGAAGTTTGGAACCTTGTTTATTTTTCTTCTTTTTCTTCTTTTGTTTCTTCTTCTTCTTATCCACCGAGTTACTAGATTTGGATCTTTCACTTGGTGAAGAAGATGAAATGGAAGAAGACCTCGCAAGTGAAGAAGGCGAAGAAGATATTACTAGTAAAGAAGGTGAAGGATCAACATGAGGTTGATTTTCTTGGGGGGAAGTGCTTACAAATGAAGCACTAACTGCATTCGATGCTACCTAAATGGAAAACAACCATACCAGTAATCCAATTGTGATACTTGGAAGGCTCAAAGCAGCGATGTGAGGAGGACCAATGTTTCCATAAGAAGGAAAAACAAAAGGTTCCCCTAGAAAAGGGGTTCCTTCATTGGTCATTCCAGGAACTGATGCCATTAAATAAAAATCCAACCTAGAGTCCACTATGTAAAAAAAACAACACACGCTAAAAATCTAGAAAGCAAGAAAGAAAGAAAGCAAACAAAACCTTCTCACAATGAACACACTAGTTGGTGATGAAATCCAATGTTGCGGGAACAAAGTAAGAAGGGATTGAGATAGAGTGGGTCGAAAAGTTACATTGACGACCTGCTTAATGGACTTACGCCTTGGCGCAAGCTCCCACACATAAATGTGGGTATATCCTCCAAGGAGCCTGAGTGAGTTTGGCCAACGTCGATTTTAGGTACCGTGAAGACTTTCCCCTCCACAGTCACCTCGTGTAAAGAACCTAGAGAGATAGGCCACTAAGGTTACCAATTACTACAGTGATGCCTGGGGAAACAATCGACAGTCCGATCCACATGCAAAGGTAGGGTATCTAGCCCGAAATCAACTTGAAAGGCTTCCACTCATCGTTGTGGGTATACCTTCAAGCAACCCCCATAATATGCACAATATCTACACCAAGACCAATAAAGCAGGGTGAGTAACTCTGCCAGTCTCAATGCGACCTTGTTGTTGTAGGAAAATCTCCCTGCAGACAGGTAGATCGCCTCTAATATCTTGACCCTAACTCTAGACAAAAAATGCTTAACGTGGACAGTGACTTCCTTTCAAATCTATCTAAGCTAACACATGGGAAGGAAGGATAACATAAGTACCTCTTTATCGACGTTTGTCCCTGCACGCTCCTAGTTGCACTTCGATCCTTTGCTTCTCGCTGGATCCTATGGACAAAACAAGATACGACCACTTCCTACTCTATTGATATTAGCTTGAAAACAGATCTATCAATTAATGATAAGTTCATGTGACATTATACACAAGCTAGAAAGAAACATGCCAAGCATGTCATATTGATGAGAATAACGACAACAATACTTACAATCGTAGATGCGAATGGGACAGCTTTGTCAAGTCCCCTTCATCTAACCCTTGCCTGAAAGATCCACAACCTGGACAACAACAGCTTCACTGATCACTCTCCTTTGGCTAACTGTGTGTTTTCTCCAAGATCATAAGTTTCATACTAGCAGTTCTTCCCCCTTTCCACCATCATAGAGCCTGCTTATATAGGTTAAGAGGAGCTTAACCTCTTGAGTTATCTTTAGAACAAGTTGGGAACTTCCTCCTTAGATCAAGGATCTCTTGATGAAACCAAGAATTCGAACACAACTACCTCCTAATCTCGAAAGATCCTCCCCTTATTCTCCTTAATGGGCCAACTACTGCCTCAGATTAGGCAGTGCTCCCTTAGAAGGGGCATCGGAGTGTTGTAGCGCTTCCTGGTAAGATTTAGGGGAGCAACAGTGCTTTCAAGATGAGTAGCGCTCCTTCAGAGGGGGCAGGGGAGCGTTATAACGCTCCCTGAAGCCTTGTAGGGGAGTGCCAGCGCTCCTAGAGCTGATATAGGGGAGCGCTCCCCCTCAAAACCTTTGTTTCAGGGCTCTCTTCAGGTGTTAAGAGTTATTTGACTTCAGTAAACCAGTTCTCCTTATTCAAATCAAGCATATGAGATGCTCTAAGTGTCTCCTTAGTGTCGTTGACATGGCAGTATGTTTGAACATCATTTGCGACACTTATGACCAACTTGCGACACTTGCGAAAGTTGTAAGGAAGATGCAACACTTACGACAATTGAGAGGAACATGCGACACTTATCCAACTGAGTAATTTTGACGTGTAACAGATTGCCCCCCAAAGTATGAAGTTAGAATATGTCAACTGATAACTGAAATACTTTGCAGACGTCCAAGCAAGGGTATAGACTCGGAGAACCTGACAGAAGCTACACAAAAACATCCAACAAGTATCATGACATAATTCAAAACCCAAGGTAGGCATACCTATGCTTGGGTGATCAAGACTTAGCAGGATATGGCCGCCATAAAATACACTGCGGATCCATAATTGTATTTTAAAAAAGGTATCGCCACCGAAGATACAATGTGGATCTATACTTTGATGACTCGGACTGATCGTAGCCACAAAGAATACACAGTGGATCTACGAGATGACAAGACATAGCCACGACCAATACAAAGTGGATCTATGTAATAGTGTATGTGTTCTTTGTCCAATAGAAATTCCTTTGCAGCCTGGGCAAAGCACATATCAAAGTGATCGTTCAACCCAGGGTCTTCTTACCAATCCCAATATGGTGCGAATCCGAAACCACTTGATTACCGGTCAATGGTGTGAACCGTTAACAAGTGCGAGGGAGATCACCATTAATGTCAATGATTCCCAAGCTACCCTAGTACATTCCAGCGAATGTGAATAGATGAGATGAAGTCGAAAACCCATGGAATCATTCGATCAGAGGTTAATGATGTAAACCTACTGTCGAATGTGAGGAGGCCTTCCATTGAGGCATGCAGGTCCCAAAGTACTAACTAGTTTCTAAGTTTGATTCCTGGATAATGTGTTGAAGTCGATAGGAATAGACTCGTCGAGGGAGGGCCTTGATGTATCCCCCATCAATGACATGAAATGGTCATGGAGATGTAATTGGTAGATCAAATGGACATGGACTGACACAGGTCTTGAGGCAAGATACTTGGGATGGATGACTCTCGAGGCGGATACTTCCCTTGAACACTGAGGCACAACAGCAAAACGTGACATGGACCAAAACTATGCAGTGGGTATCATGACTTGTTTCGGGTGACCCAAAGTAGCGAAAGGAACTCAGAGGATTGGCTTAGTGCAGAGGTTCAGTGGATTATGATATGTGCAAATGACAAAGTGCCGTGTTCAAGGGTGACTCTAAGAAGTGCTGGATGATGTTCTCAAGAGACTGCTTGGCTTGCTCCTCTCAATTTTTTCCCCCATCCAGATAGATGAGTACCTCTTTTTTATTTAATGAGCTCGAGGAGTATAACACATACTCGATATAACTCACCTTCGGTAAGTTCCTCTTCCTTTGTTTAACGAACCAGAAGAAGTAAGGGTTTGGTCCCATATGGGCTTGTCGATGTGTGCTTTAACGAGTCCAAAGACAGAAAACTCAAAGTTTTTTCAGGATTATAGAGTTTGGAAAAACACTTAAAAGAGAACTCTCTCAGTTCCTTTTTCGTACAGTAGTCCAACAAGAACGAAAAAGGGTTAAACTATCGCTCGAAAGATGCCCTTTCTGACCTTTTAACGAGTGTGAAAGGAAGCAAGATCACTCGACAATCTTTTCATATTTAGAGAGTCTGAAAAGGGTTTAAAGTAGACTCCAGGGGGGTTCATTTTTCATGTGTTTGTATCCATACAGGTCTGAAAAAGAGATAAAAGCTTACCCGGTTACGTTCTCATATTGTCGAGCTCGAGAATGAACTAAGACTATGCTCATAAGTGCGACAAGGTGAATAATCCATCAGGACTGCCAGGAAACCTGCGATGCCAGAACTACAAACCAGGGTTTAGTGAAGCCATTATATCATTAGAGAAACCCAAAAAATGACCATACCTCATAAAAAATGAAAATTTATAAATAACAATTGATTTGAAATTTTATTTACCATTTCATTTTGCAAGGATTTTGGAGTAGTGGTGATTCTTAGTTTGAAGTGGATCTTGTTTTGTTTGTAGCCAGAGCTATGGTCGACCATTTCACTCGCCGTTCAGACCAGGTAGGTGTCCATCTCTTTCTCTTTCAATTGCATGGTTTCACATCCATTTTCATAGCATTATTTATTTTAAAACACGAAGCCCTAAGTCACCCCAATTAGAACCAAATCGGGCTCTTTTAAAAATTAATGGAAAAGGGGAATTCTTTTACAAAAAACACTTTAGAGAAGGATGGTTAAGATTTCAACACCCTAGAAGTTAATTAGATGGGTCGTTTTTTAGTAAAAGAACTCACAAAAATCTTCCCAAGTGCCCACGCAGCCCCCAAATTCGTTTTGAATTTTTAAAACATTTTTATCATTGTTTGATAAATGTTAAATGTTTAGGAGAGGGCGTGGCGGTTAAAAAGAGTGAGTGGTTACTTTTAAATGATGTGGGGGTCTTACTTCGTGTTTTAAATTACTTTTGAAAATTTCTGAAATTGCCAAAATGTGGAAATAACGAATTCTTTGATTTTTTGTTTTGTAGGTAACTTCGGCAATCATGATTGAATGGAAAGAGAGGGAACATGAGATGGATGATTTAGCCTCCTTACGGAGTCCTCGTACATGGGCTTATTTGCGAGCTTGTGGTTTGCTCAAGTTCTTCAAGTTGCAAAAAATGAAGAGAGAGATTTTATTGCTCGGGCATATGATTGGCCTCTGGGATGGTGTGGAACAAGGATTTCGAATCAGCACACAACTTTTAACCATTGAGTTAGAAGACGTGTACTTTTTGACCAGCCTCTCAAAAAGAGGGGTCCCCGTATCTTTCACTGGGCAGAGGGCGCTACCTGAACAAGTGGACGTGTATCTGGCACGCCATTGCATCCCAGGAGCAAGGTTGGTAGGGGGCAGGATCCCTATCAAGGATATTTGAGATTTGCCCCTTCGTTCTATATTGTTTGCTATCACAAGCGTGACAGGCAGCACTAGCGCTCATATGACATCAAGATCAGAGGTGGCTTACGGTGTTCAGTGTTTGGAACCAACACTGTTCAACTGGAGTGCAGCGTTCCTTCGAAATGTGAAGGAACAGATCTCATGGTGTAGGACTGGACAGAAGCAGTTTGGCTATGGCTCGTTTTTGGTCTCATTTTTTCTAGAGCGCATCCCTCAGATGCAGCCTCAGATAGCACTGGTGGTACGACCAGTGGATGAACCTAGGATGGAGAGGTGGACTAGTCTGTCTCCAAGGCTAGTTTCGGAGTCAGAGTTCCATTTTACTGGCGATTTTTTTGCCTGGCTGAGATGGCAGTACCTCTGGATAGAGGACTTCCCTTATGCTGATGTAGATTTACACGGGAGCATGGACTTGATTCTGCCCGTGGGGGAAGACTGGGATGAGTCGGGTAAGAGACTGAGCCATACCTTGTCTAGTTTTTGTTTTTAGAGTTTTATATGTATATATATTTTTTGGGTATGTCGAAGAGTTTTAACAGATGTATTGTTTCCAACATGCAGACAAGGGAGCAGTGCGCCTGGATGATATACTGGTACCAGGACGTCGCGGAGGCACCCCGGTTGCAGAAGATCCGACAGTACCAGCAGTGGGTCTTCTGGAGGTTGAGAGAAACCTCCAAGGCCTTACGATGGGTATCCCTCCTCTGCGGAGGGGGGAAATGCCTTTACATTTGTAGAGGCACACTGTAGGAGTACCAGAGAATATTAATTCTCTATTGAGGTGCGTAGTGTGCGCAGTATTATGTTACTCATAGCACAACGTAGCGCGGGGAGATTAGAGTCTCTCCCATGATCATGTTTTTGTATGCCTTGTCAAGCGACGTTGTATGGGTGGAAAGACCCAATATTTTGCTCTTCTACCTACTTTTTGATGTAATGCAAACATTTCAGTCACGCCATATATATATATATATATATATATATATATATATATATATATATATATATATATATATATAT
>ML783120.1:28950-49525 GCA_009831015.1 Picea engelmannii | reverse complement strand
TGTACAAAGTACAAATGCTAGGTGATCTAGGCATAGTACTTCTTAAGGTAAAGCCCGTTTCGGGGCTCTCCCAAGGAAATTCCATCATGATCAATTAATTCGTAGGCACCTTTATGTAGGACACGTTTCACGATGTAGGGACCATGCCACATGGGTTCTAACTTTCCTGTCCCCAATTTATCGTGAGCTTGGTCGTAAACGAGGACTAAGTCTCCTTCTGTGAAAGTCCGAGGGTGGACGGATTTTTCATATTGACTTTTAATTCGTTTCTGATGTGCCTCATTGGCGAGAGCAGCATCGCGACACGTTTCGTCCAATTTGGATAGATATAAAAATTGCTCGTCTTCAGTAGAAGTATGAGGCAACAGTTCTACTTTCAGTTTGAGGGATGGAATCTCACACTTGATTGGTAGGATGACTTCAATGCCATAGACCAACTGGAAAGGAGTAAATCCAGTTGAAGTTTTCACAGAGGTGCGATAGGCCCAGAGAGCGGAGAACAGTGGTAAATGCCATGATGTTTTGTTTTCCCCTACCATACATTGGATCATGGTTTTTAGGACTTTGTTGATAGCCTCAACTTATCCGTTCACTTGAGGGTAGTAGGGGGATGAGTTTTCATGGCGAAAACCCAATTTGACATGTAACTCGCTCATCATCTAGTTTTTGAAGTGTGCACCATGGTCAGTGACAATGGCACGTGGTACACCAAAACGAGTTATGATGTGGTTGAAGAGGAATAGAGCTGAAGTATGACCATCATTCAGGAAGGTAGGCATAGCCTCAGCCCATTTGGTGAAGTAGTCGACGGTGGCGATGATGTAACCGTGCCCCCCGGCTGAGGTAGGCTTACACTGCATGAAATCGATGCCCCATTTGGAAAAGGGGCCGATGGCGATAATAGGGTGCAGCGCCGTAGGGTGGGTGCGTGCCTTGTTGTTAAAGATTTGGTAGGGTGGGCATTTTTTGACGGTCTCGATGCAATCTTTGAAAATCGAGGGCCAAAAGTAGCCGGCACGTAGGATTTTTTGGGCTGTGGCCATCCTAGAAAGGTGACCGCCACAGGCGCCAAGGTGACAATCATTCAAAACGCATTCAACCTCCTCGTGAATTAGACATCGCCAAAGGATGGTGTCAATACCACGGCGATAAAAAGTGTCGCAGAGAATGATATAACGGCGATATTGATGATGAATGCATTGACGCTCTTTGCGAGAGATGTTGGGATGAAAACGTTGGGTTTGGAGGTACAGGAGAATGTCTCTGTAATAAGGATCAGAGGTGCTGATGAGGAAGAGAGATTCATTGGGGAGAGAGTCTCTAGGTTCAATGTTTTCATTGGCACGAGGGAGAGCACAAATGAGCTCGGTAAACACCAGGGATTTTTTGGCTTTAGCCTTCGTAAACTTGAGATCGAATTCTTGGAGAATAACGATCCATTTTGAATATTTTCCCCCAAGTAGTTGACGTGTCAAGATGTGATACATTGGGTTGGAGTCTGCGATTACTGTGGTGGTGCATAATAAGATGTAGTGGCGGAACCTTTGGACAGCGATGACGGCTTCCAGAGCCAGTTTCTCAACATGTGAATATCTGAGTTTGGGTCCTGATAAACTCTTGCTCAGATAATAAATCACATGTTCGTCGCCGTTGGGGTCTTCTTGAACTAACACCATGGCGATGGTGGAGGTAGAACTAGCCAAGTAAAGGATATAATCCTTTGTATATTCAGGGGGATGTAACAAAGGTGCGTGGGTCAAAGCGTGCTTGAGAGTGTCGAATGACCGTTGAGCGGTGTCATCCCAGATGAAAGGGACTTTCTTTTGTAGTAACCGCATAAATCCTTTAGTGATCTCACCATAGTTGTAGATGAAACGACGAAGAAAGTTTGCTTTGCCTTGCAAACTCTAGAGTTGGGTTAAATTGGTAGGTGGAGGTAAGGCTAAGATGGCCTTGATATTTAAGGGATCCACCCTGATCCCATCTTTGGAGACAATCAAATCGAGGAGTCAAACGGATTCGACAGCGAAAATGCATTTGTGTGGGTTCAGACGGATATGGTAGAATCGACATCGAATAAAAATCGCTCGTAAATGATCAATGTGATCGGATCGATTTAGCGAATGTGTGGGTAAATCGTCGAGATACGGTTCTGCTATATGTTTGATGTCATGAAAAGCGTACGACATGGCTCGCTGGAAAGTAGCACTAGCATTTTTAAGGACAAAAGGTAGCTTTCGGTAGGCGAAAGTACCCCAAGGGAAGATGAAGGTTGTCTTGTGTTGATCAGCGGGTAAGATTTCGATCTGGTTATATCCAGAAAAACCATCCATGAAAGAGAAGATCACGCTCCCCGCGCAATTATCGATAATTTGATTGATGAAGGGCGTAGGGTAGTTGTCCTTAGGACAAGCTTTGTTGAGATCTCGATAGTCAACGCAAACACGGATGGTCCCTTGTTTCTTAGCAACCAGAACAAGGTTGGAGACCCATTCAGTTAAAGGGATGGGATAGATGAAGCCAGATTTTAGAAGTTTTTCAACTTCTGCCTTTATAGCTGCGATTTTCTTGGGATGAATCAGGCGAAGATTTTGTCGAACTGGTTTCGCGTCAGGGTAGGTTTTGATTTCGTGTACGATGATTGAAGGGTCGATCCTTGGCATTTCCTCGCAGCTTCATGCGAAGACATCGCATAATTCCTTGAATAAAGCAGTGTAAGAAACCACTTTGTCGGGTGTGCAATTAGCACCAAGGTTGTTTTCCACGACACCTTCTTTGATTGAAATGTCAATCGTGATCGTAGTAGAGATGTTACCCATGTTCCCCTCAGAGAGAGTATCTTGTGTGAGGATAGGAGATTGCGGAGCTTCGGTAACATCGGGAGGGAAGATAGATCAGATGTCTTGGTGGATTTCTTCCAGAGGCGGAAGAAAAGAGGATCGATGGTGGTTATCATCCCAGGGTAGATCGTCAATGCTAAGCATTTACATAATAGATTCATCCGAAGGAAAAATTTGGGATATGTAATCAACGACAGATGATAGGGAATCCAACCACGAGGGCACCGAGTAAGCATCGGGTGCCAATGAATGTGAAGTATTCGAAGAGGGAGAGGCAGATTGAATAGCTACGTATGTGGCCTCGGCTGGGCTCGGTGGCATAGTGTCACTGAGCACATCGAATTCCAAAGGAATAGGCATAATCCATGGATCAGATGATTCCAAGGATTGATAAGGCATAGTCAAGATCATATTGACGGCAACAATATGATGTGCGGTAGGTGGAAGTGGTGTAGGGAAAGTACCCATGAGGCTAGAATCTTTCAACAAGCCAACACCAACGCTTTCATATGTAACCGGGTGGTCTCCCAAAAAAGGAATGTTGTTGGTAGCAGGGATGCGAGCGTCGAGCGTACAGAAATCAAGCTGATCGACGGTAACAATTTTTCCTTGATGGGGGAATTGTACACATCGAAACACTGACTCCACTGGGGAGATAGCCTCAAATCGAAACTTCTTGTATCGATTTTCTCCTCATTGACCTTGTTCTATCCCTTGATTGTTTCAGACCTGGTTAACTCCTCTTTTGATTGGTTTCATGAGCAGATTGGCTCCTTACCCCATCACACTCAGCATAATTGTCGGAATTGAATTGCATTTTTTATATTTTTTTGACATTTCTGGGAGCTTTTGAACCTAGCGCCCCTTTCCCAGTGTTAACAGAGCGCCAGCATTGTGGAAAGGTAGATCACCTCTAAGAGCTTGACCCTAACTCTAGACAGAAAATGCTTAACGTGGACACTGACTTCCTTTCAAATCTATCTAAGCTAACACATGGGAAGGAAGGATAACAGAAGTACCTCTTTATCAACGTTTGTCCCTGCACGCTCCTAGTTGCGCTTCGATCCTTTACTTCTCGTTGGATCCTGTGGACAAAACAAGATACGACCACTTCCTACTCTATTGATATTAGCTTGAAAACAGATCTATCAATTAATGATAAGTTCATGTGACATTATACACAAACTAGAAAGAAACAGGCCAAGCGTGTCATATTGATGAGAATAATGACAGCAGTACTTACAATCGTAGATGCGAATGCGACAGCTTCTTCAAGTCCCCTTTGTCTAACCCTTGCCTGAAAGATCCACAACCTGGATAACAACAGCTTCAATGATCACTCTCGTTTGGTTGACTGTGTGTTTCCTCCAAGATCATAAGTTTCATACTAGCAGTTCTTCCCCCTTTCCACCATCATAGAGCCTGCTTATATAGGTTAAGAGGAGCTTAACCTTTTGAGTTATCTTTAGAACAAGTTGGGAACTTCCTCCTTAGATTAGGGATCTCTTGGTGAAACCAAGAATTTGAACACAACTGCCTCCTAATCTCGAAATATCCTCCCCTTATTCCCCTACAAGGCTTCAGGGAGTGTTATAACACTCCCCTGCCCCCTCTGAAGGAGCACAACTTCGTCAAGTCCCCTTTGTCTAACCCTTGCCTGAAAGATCCACAACTTGGACAACAACAGCTTCACTGATCACTCTCCTTTGGCTGACTGTGTGTTTTCTCCAAGATCATAATTTTCATACTAGCAGTTCTTCCCCCTTTCCACCATCATAGAGCCTGCTTATATAGGTTAAGAGGAGCTTAACCTCTTGAGTTATCTTTAGAACAAGTTGGGAAATTCCTCCTTAGATCAGGGATCTCTTGATGAAAACAAGAATTCGAACACAACTGCCTCCTAATCTCGAAAGATCCTCCCCTTATTCTCCTCAACGGGCCAACTACTGCCTCGGATTAGGCAACACTCCCTTAGAAGGGGCATCAGAGCATTGTAGCACTTCCTGGTAAGATTTAGGGGAGCGCCACCGCTTTCAATATGAGTAGCGCTCCTTCAGAGGGGGCAGGGGAGCGTTATAACGCTCCCTGAAGCCTTGTAGGGGAGCGCTAGCGCTCCCCCTCAAAACCTTTGTTTTAGGGCTCTCTTCAGGTGTTAAGAGTTATTTGACTTCAGTAAACCAGTTCTCCTTCTTCAAATCAAGCATATGAGATGTTCTAAGTGTCTCCTTAGTGTCATCGACATGGCAGTATGTTCGAACATCATTTGTGACACTTATGACCAACTTGCGACACTTGCGAAAGTTGTAAGGAAGATGTGACACTTATGACAGTTGAGAGGAACATGCGACACTTATCCAACTGAGTAATTTTGACGTGTAACACTCATGATTGACCCTTGTGTTAGAAGGGCTTCCCGGGAAAAAATGTAATAAGTGGATTTCACCGCTCCCTAATGCAAGATTCTATATTTGTTTGTAGCTTTGGAAAGTCATCTTTCACACCTATTCCAAAGCCCTACAACTAATCTAACGTAGGTTTTCTACCATAAAATATAAAATTTCTAATCAATTTTTATAAGCGCTTTATTTTTAAGGCTATTGTTACTCAAAAAGGAAAACAATGTGGACAATATGGTGTTTTGACCGAATCGAAAGTTATGCAAAGAGATGAAGATGCAATCTTTTCATTTCAATGAAAGCTATTTACGTGAAGGAGAAAACATTTATCGTTCCCAAAATATATTAAACTCATTAATATCAATATCTTCAAGAAATCAAATGCAAGGATGCCCCCAATCTAATGTAGAGCAAGATTTTTTTTCTTTTTTTGTTTTAAATATAGCTAAAAGAAATGGAAGATCTATATAAAACAAAGAAACCCAAACAAATTTTCCCTTTTAACACAAATTATTCAATAAAAGGAAAATAAGGTCTTTCACCAAACAATTCTAAAGAAAAATGATGCTTTGTAACTGAAAGACACTCAAAGCAAGAGACAAAATCTTTCAAAAGAAAACAAAGAAAAAATAAGGCAAAGATGGTTGAAAGAAGATTCAAATTTGTCAAGCAGACTGTAAACAGATCATAATCAAACCCAAAAATTTACCCCAAAACCAAATCCAAGGTCTGGGTAAGGAAAAAACCATCAAAAATAAAAAATTTCACAATTTCCACAGGCTGTAGACTAACACAGTGTGGAAATACCTAATTTCTGCAAGCCAGAAAAGTGTAGGGTGCAGAGTTTTCGCACTGGTCTAAAAAGGTAGGGTGCGAAAATCTTAAGTCGTCGCACTGTCCCTCAAAGTAGGGTGCGGAAATCAAACAAAAAATGGAAAAATTTTAAAAATAAGAAGGTTTTCCAGTGAAGTTTAACATTCAGAGAGTCAAGATGGATCTTCCAGTGACTCCAAAAATAGAAACCAAGCAATCAAAGAAAGAAAGAAAGAAATACTAGGAAAACAATTTGTTCCCCAGTGGAGTCGCCAATTTTGTTATTGGATAAATCAGTAAATGCAGACATAAACTAATCTCCCTAGATCCACCTGGATCTAGAACAAAACAAGACATGACATGATGCTTTGCCTAAGTTACAATCATTTATCTAAGTGTCAAAGAAGGAATTGATGACTTACCTTTGAGATCGCTTCTTTATATCTTTGGTGTTCCTGCTTTGCTCTGGTGTTCTTGTGAGATCAAATATGCAATGACAGAAACCAACCAAAGTGAAAGCAACAATAGTAGATTCAATGAAAACCTAAACATGTGATCAAGGAGTCATGTAATAAAATGCTAATGATTTTATGAGAAAGAAACATGCCACTATAGTATATAATGTGGAAGAAAGATACAACCAGATGCCTTGATGTCGTCAGTTTCCTTCCAACAATTCCTTGCTTCCCACACACTTATTGCTCCAAGGATTCTGAGTCCATGGATTTGATAGCTGCTCACAATCTATCTTGAAAAAGAAAATCTCAAAGACAACATAAATTTCCCAAGCTCAATCCAACTAACGTTCTTCATGAGAGATCCTCTCCTTTTATAAGAAGAAGAGGATAAGGTGAGGAGGTTAGCATGATCCCACTAAATCATGAAAGTGAGTAAGATCCAAACCATCGGAGGCCACCTCACCATAGAAGCGTCTGCTTCTAGAAACATTGAGAAAATGCTCATTTTTCCCACGTATGAAGGCCACCACACCCTAGCTATAGTGCAGCGTGCGGAAACTCCACAACCTAGCTATAGTGAAACTTGCATAAATCAAGCATTTTTGCACCCTGTGTCCTGCGCTCTTATCGGTCATGCATTACAAGGATCCATGTGCTTTCTATCAGGCTCTACACATAATACTAAGCTGAATCTATTACATACTCCTTACAAAACATGTTTCAACCATATAAAAAACTACTTCTCAGATTCACAACGTGACTTAGGTCAAAATAATCCAAGTTGATTCTTTCATTGCTCATCTTCAGACCTCAAACTCTCCGAACTTAGAACTCTTCTTTATGTCTTCGCTGCTCTTTTTTCTCTCCTTCTCTGCTTTGGAACTTTGTTACTTTCACCTCTGCTCCACTCATTCTGCTAATTTCCAGTCCTACATGCTTCTACCACTCACATGTATCCCACGTAGCATCTTTGGAGTCATTGTAGTCTTAACTAAATTTCCATCTCATCCCTTAACGACTCCACGATCTCTCATCCTTCCTGAGTTAATCATTCGGGAATATTCTAGAATGTTTTTTTCTTGATCGAGTGTGCATGTGGTATCTTCTTGATTCATGGTGTGCATTAGATATCTTTAAGTGGTGTGCACACCTGATTTCATCCATCGCACAACTTCCAATGTGCGCACAAAACTGTAGTGCACACATAATTGTTCTTGTGAATGCACACAATATTTACCCCAAAAATTTGGATGCCAACAAATATGTGTGTGTGTGTGTGTGTATTATCCTCTCCTCTTTTCTTCAACTCTTTCTTTTTGTTTTAATTTTTCCTATGCATACATTAGGAGTACAATGTTAAATGTAGGTGTGGACACCAATTGTAATGGCATGGTTCCCTTAATGCCATCAACCTTGTCTCTTACCTCATACATACTCAAAACATTTAATTTTTTAACCTCGTAGAACTTGAGTTGATAGCCAATCATGTTATTTTTCATATCCAATTTGAATCACCCCTACCTAATGGGAGGCTTTTGGTCCCTAAAAGCTTCCAAGGATAGGTGAGGGAACTTGCTTTCAACTTGGTTCCTCTTATACCATTTTTATTTTCTTGGAATCTATCCTTTCAAGCCAATTTGTCAGATCTCTTGCTATCCACTATGAGTTATCCATTCCTTCCATTGTAGAATTGTATCCTCCTTTAATTATTCAAGAGAACGTGATGCAAAACATTCAATAGTCGGGAGAACTTGATTGTCCTTATTGTAGGGGTGATCCAGATTTTATGAGCAGAACGAAATGAATACATATTATTATTATTATTATTAACAAAGAAACATTAGAATAATAGAGATACAATAACATAGATACAATAAAACTGGTTTCTATTCAATAAGAAAATGTGATGAAACTGTAAAATGCAACATAATACAAGCTTGCTAGAATGGTGGCAGCTTATCTTTGAGAAGAGATGTGACGGTTGTGCTCATTTGCAAGAAGATGGTTACGATGAGGATATCCAAGAATTTTTACAATAAACAAGAATTCCAAAACTCTAGACATCCAAAAAACCTAACCCTAGGAGATAAAGCGCCAAAAGTCACGTGGGCCCCATTAGGGTAAGTTAGTACATCAACTTCTCGAGGTCGTAAATTTTGCATACGATATTTATTTTAGGTGCATGATGGCCCCTTGGAAAGGTATATATGAGGAATACACATGGTGCCATAAGAATATGATTTCATCTATGCTTTGACTATGGCGAGCCCTCAAAACGACCACGGAAGTCGGGGACCGGAAAACTAGAAAAAACTACCAAATTGGAAAAATGCCAAAATGAGCTAGTTGGAACAGGTGGGAGGTCATCGATATCCATATGGATCAATCCTCCCCCCTTAGAAATAAATGGTCTCCATTGCATTAATTTCCCCCATCAGATGAGGAACTTTTTGTTGAATTTGGCCTCGGGTGAGCCACTTGCCTTGGTGCAGGAGCTGCCCTGATTTGAAAACTCGATAGAGTTGGATCATTTGTTGGCGAGTTCCCTTGACCTATGTGTCCAAAATATGATCATTGGATTCATGTTGCATGCATTCAGGGTTGAGATTTGTGGGTGTCAATTTTGTTCTGATATCTCTGAGGTGTCCAATAATGGTGGGAAATATCGTCGAAGGAGATCCATGTTGAACACTAGGTGCAGGCCAAGGTTGAGCTCAAAATAATTGTCACCCAAATACTTGGTGATGGTGTAAGGTCCATAATAGAGTGGGTGAAGCTTTCGATGGGGCCCTCTAAGGCGTTCTTTCTACAAGTGCAACCACACTTTGTCTCCCACCTGAAACTTATGTGGCACCTGATGTTGATCATGGTGCTGATTGTACTTTCCACTGGACTTATTTAAAATATCATGAACCTATTGGAAAATGTATTGGATCCGATCAATGAACCATGAGGCTTTTTCAGCTTCAATTGGAGAAGGAGATGAGTCATATAGGGTGGCCGCAAGAGGTAGTGCAACATCCATGGGACCCAATGGTTGGAATCCCAACCCGACCTGAAAGGGACTGTGGTCGGTTGAGCTATGTAGGTCTATGTTGTAGCTATGCCAAACATAGAGAAGACTCTCATCCCATGTGTGGGGGTTCTTGTAATTTTACATGCACAAGATATGCATGATCATATGATTGACAACCTCAGTTTGGCCATCTATCTGGGGGTGGAAGGTAGTGGATTTGGTGAGCTTGGTGTCCAATAGTGACCAGAGGCTCGACCAGAATGTGTTGAGGAACTGACTGTCCCAATTTGAGATAATGGTTTGTGGGATTCCAAAATGTACCCATACTCATTCAAAGAAGAGCTTGGCAATGACCTTTGTTGTGAATCTCTTATTGCAAGCGGCCAAGATCGCCATCTTGGAAAAATGATCAACAACCAAAAAAACACAGTCATTTCCCCTCTTGGTGGAAGGAAGGTCCGAAATGTAGTCCATTGAGATGGATTTCCATGGCCTATCAGGAGTAGGGAGGGGGGTGTACATGTCTTATTTCTTAGTGGTCAGTTTAGCAATAACACAAGTAGTGCAGGACCTAATATACTTGCTAACATCCTGTCAAAGTTTCAGCCAGTAGAAATGTTTTTGCATCACTGCCACTGTATTTTCAACGTCTAAGTGTCCTTCCAACTAACTGTAGTGGGATTCCCAAATCATATTCATTCGCTCACTTGATGGAATGCAGAGATGGCCCAGTTGGCACAATAACCCATCCTGAAGATGGAAATTAGTGACAACTGTATTTGCGCCCAACATTTGGTATGTGGTGGTGAATTCAAGGTCTATCTCATAGAGGTTGGTCCATATGGAGGTCTTGTGGATGAAATATTCTAGCACTGTGGTGAGTGTCGAGATTGGAGGTCGACTGAGGAAATCAAAGTCTTGGTTGGTACTGCCTATTTTATACTTGATGTTGAGGTGGAACTATTGCAAGTATGTGGACCACTTATGATGGAGGTCATTATGCAATTTTCCTTATGTCTACATGAACTACAATGGCTTATGATCTGTGTGGATGATTGTCTCCTTCCTGAGAATGTAATGTCTCCATTGGCGGAAGACTTACATAATGGATTACATTTATTTTTCGTAAGTAGGGTACTTACGGACAACATCTGATAATGTCTCACTATGATAGGCCACGGAGTGGCCATGCTAAGTGAGAACTGTGCCCACAACATAGTATAAAGCATCTATCTTGATCTCAAAGGGTTGTTGCAGGTCCAGTAATGAAAGTATTGGGGATGAGCATAATAACTATTTTAAGTCATCGAACACTTACTGTTGGGACATGCCTCACACAACTTTTTCCTTACCACCACCTCTGGTTACTTGGTTGAGGGCCCATGCAATATGGGAGAATCCAAACATAAATCCGCAATAGAAATTGGCAAGGCCTAAGAAGCTCTGAAGCTCAGTGAGTGTGGTAGGCGTTAGCCAGTGACAGATGACTTGGATCTTGGCTGGATCCACATGCACACCATGTTGATCAACGATGTAGCCTAGGTACTGGACCATGTCCATGCCGAAGGAACATTTTTCCAAGTTGGAATATATCTTGTGTTGCCACAAGGTATGCAAAACCTACTGAATATGATGCAAGTGTTCCTCCCAAGTCTTGTCATAGATGATGATGTCATCCAAATACACCACTACAAAAGTATTGGTGAAAGGTCGTAGGATATTTTCCATCATCCTCATGAAATTTTTTGGAGCATTTTTCAAACCAAAGGGCATGACCAACCATTCAAAAAGACCTTCTTTTGACTTGAAGGTGGTTTTCCAAACATTTGTATGTTCTATGGGGACTTGGTGGTAGCCAGACTTTAGATCAATCTTACTGAATTATTTGGCCCCTTGAGTTGATCAAGAAGATTGTCGATTAAGGGAATGAGGTACTAGTTCTTGATTGTGATTTTATTTAGGCCCTAGTAATTAATGAAGAGTCGCTAGGTCCCATCTTTATTCTGCACCAACACGATTAGGCTCTCACAAGGTGATCAGTTGGGATGGATGTGCCCCTTGTGGAGCAGTTCTTGGATCCATCGCTTGATCTCGTCATTCTCTAACAGAGAGTGGCGGTAGACTAGCCCATTGGGAAGTTGTGTGATGAGGTTCATATCGATGGGATTCTTAAACTAATAGTGCAGAGGTACTCCGGTAGGTGAGGAGAAGATATCTTTGTATTCTACCACGATCTTGTTCACTTGCTTCTGCTGTGTGGAGAGGTTGACCATGGAGGCCTTAGATGTGGCTACAATCTTTTTCTCGCTCTAAGAGTGAATCATGAAGAAGACAAAATTATCGGTCTAAGAGATGACCTTCCTGCATTTCTTGGCAGAGATCAAGGAAATAGCATTAGGTGGGACTGCTTCGGGTATCCTATACAATTTCCTGTTCAAAGTAATAATAACACTGCGAGGCCTAGACTCATATAAAACATGACATTTCCGTCAATAAGGTTGGCCCAAAAGAACATTACAAACTTAGAGAGGAGAAACATCACACAATACCTCATCTTTGAAGGGCTTGATGTCGTATTACAGGTGGCACTATTGGCCGATGCAGAGATCACTTCTTGGGCGAATCCATCTAATGGTGTAGGGTTTCAAGTGCGATGTCGTCAGTAGGGCTAGTTGATTGATGAAATATTATGAGATGAGGTTCTTCTGGCTACCTCTATCAACGATAAAGTGTAGTGGGGTGCATTTTACCCACACATGTGAATGAAAGAGGCGCTTTCCTTTTTCTGGCTCATCTGGTTCACCAGGTTGGACCTTGGTGGTAGAAATGGTGGCATCGGGTTCCACGTCATTGATATGTATCTCCCTTTCTAGTTCTGACTTAGATTCAGAACCCACATATAATTAAGAGGATTTCACCTCATCCACCAATGATTACTTTGAGCAAAAATCAGCAGTGTTATGCGAGGGGCTCTTATGGAAGTCGCACCACTTCCCGGTATCTTTCTTTGCCTTTCTGGTGTCCTTCTTTGCTTGCAGCCTAGATTGGTTGTCCTGAGGTTGTCCTTATTTTCTTTGTCCTTTGTTCTATGGTTTGGGGATTCCCTTTAATTTCATTTGATCTAAGTGGTTCCCAGGCCTAATTTTCCACATCTTTTGTTTAATATTTTGCTCGATTTTGACAGCATATCAATAGGTCACGCCCAAGGATGAGATGTCCAAAACCTCCATTTTGGCCTGGATGTATCTATGCAGAACACCGCAGTACTTTAGAACCAAATTTCACTCAAAATATTTAATACCTAGCTTGGTACGCAATGTATAAAGGATATTTGTGAACTCTGGCATTGCTTGGTCTCTTTCATGTCATAGTGTGGTCCATTTTGTATACAGGTCATCATAACTTCAGACAAGGTAGTATTGTTCCTTGATAGCATCCTTGAAGGACTCCCAGGTGACCACACATGTAAATAAAGAGGGTTCCTCTGTTTCCTTTTTCTCACAAAAAGTTTCCCACCAATATTTGACATGGGAAATGAATTTGAGGAGCACAAACGTAATCTTTTCTTTGTTCGAAAAGTTATGGACAAAAAAATACCCTTCTAGCAGATTCAACCATTTTTCTACAACATTTGCGTCTATCTGACCTTCAAATATGGGAATATCAAAGTTGATTTTTACCTTGAAGGGGGAAGTGCCTATGCTCGATCAAGATGCATCACCTATTGGTAGCCGCCGAAGGATTTGTGCAAAACCATCCATCATTTCATTCCTCTGTTGCTTGAGGGATTCCTCGAGCAACATTTTGAAAGGATCTCATGTCTCATCGTCTTTCTTTTCTCCCACCATGAGAGTTCTCTTGGGCATGCAAGAGATTTATTCCTCAAGATAAACAAGATTGAGACCCAATTTTTTGTACCCTGACCTCGTCGGGGACATGCATTAAGAATGACAAGGAGCAGATTGCTTTGATACCAATGATCCAGATTTTATAAGAAGAATGAAATGAATACAAATTATTATTATTATTAACATAGAAACATAATAATAACAAAGATATAGTAAAATTGGTTTCTATTCAATAATAAAATGTGTTGAAACTATACAATGCAACAGAAAACAAGCTTGCTAGGATGGTGGCGGCTTATCTTTGAAAAGAGATGCGATGGATGTGCTTATTAGCAAGAACATGGTTACAATGAGGCTCTCCAAGCCTTTTTACAATAAACAGGAATGCCAAAACCCTATACATCCAAAAACCTAACCCTAGGAGATGAAGCACCAAAAGTCATGTGGGTCCCGTTGGGGTAAGTTAGTAGATCAACTTCTCGGGGTCATCACTTTTGCATACAATCTCTGTTTTAGGTGCACGATATCCCGTTGGAAATTTCTATATGAGGACTACACATGTTTCTATAAAAATATGACTTCGTCTACAATTTGATTGTGGCAATCCCTAAAAACGTTGTTTAGGGCCTCAACCCTAGAAGTTGGGGACCCGAAAACTAGAAAAAAACTGCCAAAGTGGAAAACTGCCAAAATGAGACAGTTGGAATAGGTGGGAGGCCACCAATATCCATATGGATCAAGGGGATAATCAGTTCTATTGACTATACCCCCCAGTCAAGTCGACTGTAGGAGATGGCTAAGGAGGTCGGTCGAATAGGCGGTTAGAGTCAACCATCACGAAATTTAATGTAACCAACTAGTAAATGTACAACGCACACACACACACACACACACACACACACACACACACACACACACACACATACATTATTATGTAATGGAAATATAGAGGTCATTTTGGCTATATCTAATAAAATTCCTTTATGGTTCTCTCACTATTGTGTATGTCTATCTGTATGCTTGTGTGCTTCTATATATGATGCTATAACATGTATTTCTCTATGTAAGGATCTACTGGAAACTTCTTGTACTTCCCCCCTATCTACAACATTGGTTCCGTTGTCAGTAGTTCTAAACTCAGAAATGCATTAAATAAAGGAGCACAAAGATGTTAAATTTAGAAAATGTATGCGGATGGTGGGAGTGCAAAATGAACAATTACAATAGAAATTATGCACGAAGAAACCAACTAACTTTAGCAGAGGCTCGTATGCACTTATATTTAGAAACACATGAGATATTATTAGAGGATATACCAGAAGCACTGTACGAATATATCACTAAGTATAATTCCCAAACTCACAACAGATGAGCAGTTGATGCACAAGATCGTCAAGGAAGGAAGAACAAATCTGAACAAGTGGTTCAAGAGGATTGTAAAAGAATACATCAATGATTAAGCAATTGAAGTCAAAGAGCCAATCCAAACTATTAAGAATAAATTCTATACCAAGTTACATGATGAGTTTATTTATACCGTCCCATCTCTCTTGCATAAATTCCTCCTATATAAGGGAGTTAGTGACATCGTTGAGTATCAACCCTCTTTTAAATATCCTCCTTCAAATTCAAATTGGCGAGAAAGACAAGAACAATGGGAAGAATTCTTGGAAGCTAACTGCAGAGACACCAAAGAAGCTTGGGATTAATTCTAAAAGAAATGAAATTAGTCAAAATGGAAAACACCATCGACCATGAGTAAGTCAGGTTGACGTTAGGGGGGATGGATGATCCGTGAGATAGGATAAGTCAAAGTTGAATTTAAAAATGAATTCAAATCCAAAGTCAGACCACACCTAAGTCGAAAATGATAGGAGTTGAGAAAAAAATAATTGAATCAAGTGAGGAATATTCACATCGAACGAACATTCACAAATCCTCAGTTGACATTCAAAAAATAGAGTGGGATAAAAGGAAGAATAATAGAGAGGAGTTGTGGAAGGAAAAGGATCTCATAAAATCTCATAGAAAACCTACCCATGTGAAACAATTCAGTGGATTAGCCTTTGAGAGTGCCTCGATGGCTCCTGGGAGGAGTGAATGCTTGTGATTGAGTATGGAAGTTGATGGTGATCAACAAGTTGATGATCAAGTCGATATGGAAATTGACGATTTTGAACCTGCAATCCGACTCTCTTTTATAAAAATCCCTAGCCCACGCATTTTAGATTTTCTCCAACAACAAATTCATATAGATACAAAATCACCATGGGTGTGGTGTTGAACTAATAATAATGGCCAAATAAGAGGTGCGGTATTAATCGAAACACAATAAAATAATCAGAATCTACCATAATACATAATCATTCATGTCATAGATCTCACAGATTCCCCCCCTATTAAAGCTACTTCTAGAATATTCAAACTCAACAAACAATGAAAGTGAATTGATGTGACCCTGTAAAGGATGGATCATCAAGTATATAGATAACACTTTCTAGATGGAAGATTCAATCCCAAGCCAAGAATGAATTGAAGATACCCTGACTAAAGGACATTTGCATATTACATTGACATAAGCAAACAACTTGACCTTAACTGTAGAAAATAATACTACATCAACTTCCAAGTCGACTTTGACTAATGATCTTGCAATAATTCCATTTACTAAAAAGAAACCAACAATGAGGCTTCATCACATCCCTATTTACGAAGGAGATGAATACCCCAAATAACATTGGTTCATGTGTGAGAAATACTAGGATGTTGTAGATATAGTCGATGAAGAAAAACAAATGGCCTACTTTGGAGCCGCACTTCGAGCCAGGGCTCTTACCTCGTTTATGAATTTCATCGATAATCAAACTTGTACGAAGAATGGAATAAAGAATAATTTTCTCTCATTCTTCAAGACACAAGATATAAGTCACCTGGAAGCAAAAAAACTTAAGGAAATCAAGCAAAATCCAGGAGAGACTATGCACGAGTACAACAAAAGATTCAAATATTTACTGAGTCAAATACCATATGCAATTGATTGAAAGTTACTAATACAATGGTATGTAGTGGGAATATTACAAAATATCAGATCTCCATTATGGATGTACAACCTTTCGACATGTGAATAAATCCTCAAAAAAGCTTAGAGGATTGAAATGGATGATGAAGGCTTGGTTAACACATCAAGCGTTGAAACAAGATTGGAAGAAAAGATCATGGAGCTATAATAGACAATTAAAAACATATCACTCACTCACAATGAACTATGGTGTACCATTTTCTCTAGTGAAGGTCCCACCAAAGACTACTACAAATTTAGTGATGCCTTAGACCCAACAGTCAGGCACATCCACATCCCTATAAAAAAATATTATTCCATATAAATTTAGAAGATGTATTAGGTTGTATGTTGTAATTATTAAATAATAATTTTGATTGTTTGTTTAAATTGTACCATTGCTATTATTTTTTTAATTATGGTTTAATTGATCATTATAATTCTTAAAAAATAGTGATTTTAAGGGTGGTTCGATGTGTTCTTTTACAATTTTCTTATTTCATAAAAGTTAAAATCGGTATTAAGTTGTATATAGAAATTAACATATAATTAACTAGTTTGTTCAAAATTTAGAGTGTATTAGGTTGTATATGAAAATCAATATATAATTAGTTTTCTTGCCTGAAATGGGGCATTGTAATTATATTTTTCAATTACAATTTAAATTATCATTACAACTCTTAAAATCAGTGATTCGAATTAACATATCATCAGTTTGTTTGCTTGAATTGGGACACTATAATTATAATTTTTTAATTTCCATCTAACTCCTCGCAATGTTCCCTTTATATACAGAAGGAAAAAGTTGATACTAGATAACAATTTAATTTTTTGAAATTCTTTTAAATCTCGTGTTTTGTTGTCCTTAATTAACGAAGTGTTGAAGTGGAGATATTTTAATGTCATATACGTGGTTGTAGTGCAGATGCAAATGGGAATTAATATCATTCAAAATATGTCGTTGATCTTTGATATGGAAGGAGTATTCTTCTCGTCATACACTAGAGATGAACCAAATTGTCATATTCAAAGAAAACTATATTGGGAGTTTTGTGACAGGTCCTATTTTTTTAGGCCTTTTCAGTCATAAGTATTACAATACTACTTAAAAAACTATAATGTTGCAGTATGGAAATTAAATGTTACTAATAGGTACATTCAACAAGTACTTGAAAAATCAAATATTGATATAGGGGACTTCGAGTTCACATGGGATAGGTCTCGCTGTTGTTTGCAAACTAAATTCAAAGCAGGGAGTACAATAAAATTTTATGAGAAAAGGTTAAGTGATGTGTGGTCCTATCACATATCCACTATGGAAATCAAATTTTACGTTGATTTCTCAACGATCAGACCCCCGAAATGTCTACGGAGGTCTAGAGTAAGCTAGCTCTTCCCTCATCTGTTCCCATAGGATCGCGGGTCATGACCACAGGTCGAACAAATATGGCATCTCCTCACACTTCTCAACTCTGTGCTACCAGAACGTCGAGTGTTTCGACTCTGCAAACCTCGAAGCTCGAATCAGAGAAACGTCGAACCCCGACAGGGCTAGCGAATGGCAAATTTTCCCTCCAAAGGGAGATCGATGGTCGTAAGCCTCTCTTGATTCAATGGTATGGATCCTTCCGGGGTTTCGGTATTCAGGAGTTCTAAATGCAACGACTCCAAGACTCTTGGTCATTCAAATCCCCGAATTCCATTATGGGAATTCATGTAAGAGACCGACGGCTCTTAGGAGTGTGGATCCAACGGTCCATGGGATTTTGGGAATTTTTCCTGAACTCTGACCGCTCACCATGCATCTTCTTTGATGGATAGTCTAGGTTCCTTCGGGACTTCTCTTTTCTATTACCAAGCACGTCGGGATTTCAAGTATCGGGATTTCGCGATTTGCGAAGGCAAGGTTTCTTGCCCTTTGGTTTCCCGAATGCCAAAACGCCAAAACTTCGACTGGCAGCCATGTGTCCTTTCGATGGATGGCGGCGAACTTTAGCCAAGATCAACGTTCATGATATTTTTGGGATGATCAATGGTCACGATCAAATCCCAACTTTCCTTAATCTCATTCACATCTCACGCTATTTCGGGGTTTCGGTGATCGGGATTTTGCAACTTGCGAAGACAAGGGTTCTTGCCCTTTTGCTTCCCGGGTGCCGAAGTGCTTACCAGCATCCACGTGTTCTCTATAGATGGATGGTCCAGGTACTTCCATGGACCATGGGGTCTACGGTCCCGATTCCTTCATCTCTTGCAAGGGAAAAAAGGGTCGTGGCACTAAAGCCTGCGTCTCTTCCTCAAATCTAACTGTCATTACAGACCTTGGATCCTCCGAAGGGATCATGTTCGTGCATTGCTTGCAAAGGTGGAGAGGGGTTGAGGAAAAATCATCCAAGTTACTTCCCCAAATCCAACGGTTTTTACGGACCTTGGATCCTCCGAGAGGACCTCGTCCGTTAATCGAGACTTAAACTTATGCTAACATTTTGGGAGTTCACTAGTCGAAGTTTCGGGACTTATCAATCATGAGAGTCTGATCTCTTGTTAACGGGACTCCCGAATTTCCGATTTGTGAAATATCGATGGCCTCCTTCTTTCGGGATTCTCCTAAGATCCTGGATTACTGCCACGTATCCTCCCTCAGATGGACAGTCCTCATTGTTTCATGATTTCGCGAGTTGTGACCCCCAGTGATGCAAATCCTTTGTCAACTCGAATCCCCGATATTTCCGAAATATTGATGGACTCTCGATCTCCACCATGTTTCCTTCATGGATGGATGGTCCATATCTATATCCGGACTTTCACCATGGAGTGTCCCGATCTCATGTCATCAGGACTCCCGAAATCCTGAACTTCGAATCCCCGATACCGACTCCTAACAGATCCAACGACTATCCGGTTTTCTAGATAAGATATGACGACTTAGATCTGTCCCACGCCGAGTACCGACTCCTCTTTCGGGACTTTCGCCCTTGTTCACAAGGGCTTAAACCTCATGCATCTCCTAGCATATCCAACGGCTATCAGGTTTTCTAGATAAGATATGACGACTCAGATCTGTCCTATGCCATGCACTCTCCCATTGCTCTCTGGACATGGAAAAACCAACGGTCCAGATACTCCCATAGACCTTGGGGATCTACGGTCCCGATTTCCTCACTATTCACGAAAATAGAAGAAAAGGTGTAAGGCATGTAATGCCCTTGTTTCTTCCTCCAATCTAACAGTCGTGAATGACCACAGGCCTTCCGACGAGATCTTGTCCATCAATCGATACTTATCCCTACACTGCTACTTTGGGATTTCAAGAGGATTAGTCTTCCTCATACAAGGTTGCTAAAACTTGTGCATTCGGGTCCTTTTTCTAGGTTCTTGGTAAACTTTTCCAAGAAGGGTATCTCTGTGGAGAGTTCTATTCCAGAGCATTCCTAGAGACAGATAAGGGGAAACAAATTCCCAAGAATGGATTGGAAGTCTAACTTGGTTCAACTTTCACATAATTAAATTTATCTATCAACATAAGCCATGCGTGGTTTTTCTGTTACAAGCATACATCTACCATTTCTTATCAAAACACTGCACAGACAGTCTTATACGGTAATCATTCACAATTTCACAGTTTATGAGCATATATGTCAGCATATGAATTTCAAGGTGCAATATGTAAAACACTTATTAGCAATAACACCAGAAGTAAGTGCAACTGCTAACAGGGGTGCTCATTTCCACCCAACCGTAGGCTTAGCGATTCCGATAGGATTTACCACTAGCCACCCCCAAGCTGAGACCACGATGCTGTGAGACTGTGTCTCAATTTTCCAGTGGCTGAGAATGAGGGTTACTCTCCCCCTTCTTTGCTATCACTCATTCTACATATCTGCAAAGTTCTCTTTCTCCCCTCGCGTCTTCCCCCAATCGCTTCTCCCTCACGCCTTATCCTCTTGCGAGGTTGCGTGTGGCGCAATTTCCCTCACACTGGTCAAGCCTGACAGCTCTACGGATGGGCGGTTCACCCCCCCATCCCTCATTAATTCCCGAGGATCCATCTACCTACCAACTTGGAGACATTTAATTCGGGGCTAGTGAGCTGCTCTTGGTTCTCTAGGCCAGTGAAGTCCAAATACGGTATTGTTCTCAGTGGAA
>ML783119.1:861986-873388 GCA_009831015.1 Picea engelmannii | reverse complement strand
CCTGAAGGGTGGGTGTATGTAACAACCCTAGTTGAATATATGCTTAGGGATTATTAAGTAAAAATTAATTAGATAATTAATTGTCCTAATATAGTTTTAATTAAACAATGATTAGCATTAATAATATTAATTAAATATTTATTAATTAATTAATTGTTTATAACTTTTGATTAATTAATTAATTAATTAGTTACATATCACATTCAATGACATAGGTAATAAATTAAGGAGCTTTATAATTATAATTTATTTAATTAATTGCTTTATGTATGCGGGAGGAGATAAAACATTGAATAAGGGGATAAGAAACATTAAATGGAAGGGATAGGATAATAAATAAAAGGATAAGGTAATAAAGGAGGGATAAGGAAATTAATGAGGGGGAAGAGAGTCGGTGAAAGAGGGATATGACGGGAGGAGCCTTACGGGGGGGAGGATCATCATTTTTGGGGAGGGAAGCATTTTGGAGAGGGGAGGAGAGTTATGGTTTCTTCTCTTGGATTTTCTAGTTCTGTGGTGGAGTTCTGTAGTCTTTGAGTATCATTGCAGGGGGCAACGAGTTGCTAGGGGTTTTGGGCACGGGGGCCAGGATTCCTTTCGGTTTCTTGGAGCTAGGGAGCCGGACAGGCTGCTCCTAGCTGGCTGGGAGGTTAGTCGGTTTGGACAGAGTTGGTCAATGCATCAGGCTAGGCAAGGCAGTAGCAAGGCAGCAGGGAAGGGACAACCATATCGACGGGGATTATCATCAGAAGCAGGTATTTTATGGTGAATTGTTGAGTTATTTTTATGCTGTAGATAGATTTTAATTTATGCAGAATATTTATGCTTATGATGTGAATGAATTATTTATGTATGAGAAAGGAATTATATGTTTAGATGTACGAAATTTTGGATTTAATTAAACATGGTTTCAACAATACAGTTACTAATAATATAAGTTCTATAGGAGTGAACTTTGATGATGAGGTTATGACTCTTCTAATATTGTGCTCATTGCCAGAAAACTAGAACGATTGGTCATGGTTGCAAGTAACTCTGTCCCTAGTTTAAACACTTTGAAATTTGATGATGTTGTTGGTGTTATCATGTCATAGCACAAAATGCCACACCTATGCATTTGTGTCATGGCCTAATCTTTTCCCAAAGCTTGTTAGACATTTTCCCAAATTGCCTCTCCAAAATCATTTAAAAAATATGCCTTATGAGCATATCCGTGGGTTTCCCTAGTGCAACACATGAACATCCATGAATTTCCATATTGCAACCCACGGATGCCCTAAAAAAGAATAAAAAATAAAATAATTCCATGTTTTCGGGCAATGTTTTTGGTTGGGCTCGTTCCCCAATGTCCCCCTACTCGTACACAATGTAATCCAACTCCCCCAACCTATTGGGGAAGAGATAAAAACACCATTGAGGGATAAGGAGAGGTTAATTCCCTTGGTGCAAGGTTATGCTTCCAGTATATAGCAAGCCTCCCTTTCCTATAATCCTCTGAGCAACACCCCATTTTATCTGGAAACTCCTTTTCTAGTACCTATTTCCTATCTATATGGTTATGATGTGTATCCTTATCCTTATTTGGGAGATACAAGGAAGAGTGTATTGGATGAGTCGATGCTTGAGGGATTCTTGGAGGAATACAGATAATTGGCTTCGAGGGGGTGCCAAAGGCGAGACAAGGTTGTAACTTACCTTTTTGATTTGGCGTTAATAGAAGAGTTTGTTTTCCCTCATATTTTTTATTCAATTTTGATTATTAAGTTTACTTCGAATATGATATATGACATGTATACTCTTTGATCGTATAACTACCTTCGTAGCAGCCCTTGTATTATGTCCATTTTGCAGGTTGGTTCCAACAAAGGATCGTGAGCTCATCGAAAGAAAGGAGTGGGATCGACATCAAGCACGAGACTTAAGGTGAACCCTTTCTCCTTTTTCCTTCCCTAACTTCTCCTAGTAAATTAGTTATTCTTTCAGTTTTGTGTGATTTTCCTAGAGGGAAGATCTGTATATTCTCTACACATTCTTTATCTGTTGTGATTTTGACCCAAAATCATGGGGGAAATATTTCATCAACATAATTGGCAACCATACTGGGGAATTCTCCTAGTTTGGGTCAGTCTCTTAGGGTCTCTTGCTTTCTTTCCTTGTCATTTCTTCTATAGTTTTAGAGTTTCTTACAGAGTTTTTAGCCTCTCAGGAATTGTTGCCAAGTCCTGAATCTCTCTTTCTTGGAGTGTGTTTTTATTTTTCTCAGCTTAACTATCCATCTGTGAGTTGTTGTTCTACATCCCATGTACATATTCATGTTTCACTTCTACAGCCCGTGGATATCTGCGAGTTGCATGGATAACAGTTGTGGACCTGCATGAATTTGAAGTTTTAAAAAATTCCGCTTTCTTTCTGGATTTAGTACTTGATTTTCTCAATTTCCTGGGCTGTCCCGAGTCTCTGATGATCTTAGCTTTGTTGAAATATGAAAGTGTATCATACAGAAAAAGAAAAATATTTCAAGAGTTATTTTATATAAAGTTTTTCTGGTTGATTGGAAGATCAACCTTATTTGTCTGAACATCCAGACTCACCGAGTTTTCAGTGGTTCCTTGGTTGAGTGCTTTTTGTCTCTTTACCTACTTTTCCTTGTTTCAAAAAGAAAAAAATTGCAATATTTTGTTTTTATTTTCTTTTGTAAACAAAAAAGAAAAAAAATATGGATGTTTGTTTGCTTATCCTTTCTTGAACCCTTGCCTTCCATCTTTGCAATAAAAGACGTAGTTACTTAGTATTCGAGTAGTTTCATTGTGTAGTTCTTTGGTAGTGGTAGCCTTTCATTGAAAAAGAAAAGAATCCAGTAGTAAAAGTTTTGCATTCTTGTGTGCATTTGTTTTCGAAAAAGATATTTTTAAAGTGCATCTCAAGGTGTCTTAAATCTTGCACTCAAACTTTTTGTTTTCATTTGAAAAAGAAAATAATTTTCTTCATAAGTATAGTTTCATCCATTTTCATTTGAAGAAACTGCATTATGTTCTTATTTTGCATTACTTTTGAAGTCAGTTTGAACATCACCAAAATCTGCACCCTTTTTGAGTAAAGAACAACCCATTAAAATGAACGCGTAACCAAAAATCTATTAGAAACTTTCATTTTTCTAGGGTGAACGAACAAGTTTAGGCTAGGGTCTTGGTGTTGGTTGGAGAGTAAATTTCTCCAAGGCCACTAAAAAAAGATAAGTGTCCGAGATAGGGAGTGAAGAATCTAGTTGTCATATAGGTTGGTCTGGAATCTCCTCTAACAGAAGAGTTAAATAAGAGGTCGCGTAAGGAATAGCCAAGGATATTCCCCTCCAAAGATGGACCAAGCATAGTGAGAGATCATGTATTAGGGTTTTCGATTGTGCCCATACCTCCACGAGATGCAGTGATTTTGAGGCTTCATAATTTTCTACCCTACCCACACATTTGATCCTGACTATCAATTGTACTTGTCGGGCACTAATTGCGAGTTGGTAACCATAGTTTCTTCTCCCAGGTATATCACAAGGTGACTATGGGGGTTTGTCATAGTACTTGAGGTAGATTTTATATCACACACTTTATTATTGTTGGAGGGTGCCCCGTGAAGCATGGGTACTTGCAATGGATAAGGATGATATGTGGAAGTCAAGATAACTGCTTCTCATACCTTCATGCGTTGGTACATGGGACTTAATCAACCTATGCCTTCATCTGGAAAGGTCTAAGACCAATTTTTTTTTTTTATTTCGGTCCGAAGACCTAATCCACTTGAGTAGGAATCTTAACAAAGTTGTTTGTTTTTTTCCTGTCTTTTAGGGATTTATAGCGGTGTGATTGGTGAGCGTAGTTCAACTTTAGGAAGGTGAGTCGATTGTCACCGAGAGATGATCACTCAAAGTGGCAAACCTACCACCCCGAAGATCGAGGAGAATTCAAGGTATTCCTCCCGAGGAAGAGTTTAGGAATAATTCTCCCCCGCCTCCACAAAGGTGTCGTTTTGATCAATTTGAAACCTTCGTATCGATCGATCAGACCGAGATTGTAAACATTGATCCTTCAGAATTCAACACTTCAGAACCCGAGGAGGTAACCGTTGAGGACCTTCAAGCTGGGGATTTCACTCCACACTTTAATCCTTCATTACTTGGTACTTTTCCATTACTAGTCGTACAAGTCCCTCCTCCTAGATTAGACTTCACTGATAGTATCCCTATCCACTGGGCCATTATCGATGGCACTCCGCCAATGTCAAGGTTGAGAACCCTTGCAAATCCCACCTCAGTGATAGTTACTAGGGGGATCTTTCCTCCTAGTATGTCGGGTCAAATGAAAAATGTGGTCCAATCCATCATTTTCATGACAACCAATAACATTTCCTTGTCAGTTGTCAGTCCCACTCAAGTTTCGAGTGTAGCTGCATTGTTTTCATCAACACCAAACAGTTTCTCTTATAGAATGTCATTGATTAACGTGCTTAACGCACTGGCTATTTCTCATCCAGCATTCCATTTTTTGAATGTTGGTGTAGGGAGCACTCTAACTCCTTACCAAGCTGTGCCTTGGGACAGAGAACACAATCCTTGGTCATCCCCATTCGTTGGAAGCGGATTTGTCCAATCTTCCGACCCTAACCCTGCATGGGGCTGGGGTGCCTTCTTGGGTAGTCGAACTCAATCCTCTAGTATGCCATCTACACCGACCCCATTCACACATTATACTGGGTTCGGGAGTAATCATTTCACCGTATCCGCGTTGTCGGCAGAGGAAAACCCCTTCCCATGTCAGTCTATCCCCTGGCAAGGACCTTTGTCTTTTCTAGGGGAATCTTTGGGGAGAACCCAATCTCCAAGGACATTGGAATCCCTCTCAAGGGTTGTTGCAAGGGGTCAACCCATTTCCCAATCAGTCTACCCCCATGCAAGGAGTTTTTCCTATGCATGGGGGGTCCGCTGGGGGAAACATTGGTTCTTATTTTGGGAGTCATATGGTTGGAGGTGTTCCTTCATTTAATCAGGGACAATAAGGCTTCATCCCAAGCTCTGGTTTGATACAAAACTCTTTCTAGTATCCTGATGCCAGTTACAACCCATGATCTTCTTTTCAGGCCGCTCATCAGTGAATGATGCAGCCTAGGTTACCATTTTTGGAAATGCTACATTTTCCAGACTTATCGAAGTTGATGAATGATCTCATTCATCATGACCCTAGTTTTCCTGCAGTCCCAACCAAACTACCTCCGAACATTCCAAAATTTAAAGAGAAAAGTGATGAGGATCCATAGGACCACGTTACAACGTTCCAATTGTGGTGTTCATACAACTCGCTCAATGACGATTAAGTTAGATTGTGTTTGTTCCAGTGTAGTTGTTGGCACAGGGGAAGACCCAAGATTCAACTCTAACAATGCACCCAAAAACCCTAACTACTGGCCCTTTCGGCAACACCTGCAAAGAAGATGAAGTCTAACCCGAAGTAGCAATAGGGGGGTTGCAGGACATAGGTGTTTACAACCAGAGGAATTGAAAAGTGAATCTAGAAAAACAACGCAACTAACCTAGATATGCTTAACAATATTATGCTTACTTTGTGAAGTTATATCTTTGATCTAACATTCATGCAATAACAATATAACAGATAGATAATAACACAAGATCAACCACAAAGAACAATAAGATTTACGTGGTCCACCCTCTCCCTAGGGCTACGTCTATAGAACTACGTTTCTTGATATATTATATGAAAACATACAATTCTATCCACACACTTAGCTGCAGATCGCTCTCTCTCTCTTCCTCTTTCTCTCCCCTCCCTGTGCACCCAGCGACAGGGTTGGTCTTCGCACCCAGCTGAAGATCCATAATACAAAATTCTCTTACAACAAAACACTTATCTCTCTCTCTCTTACATCAACAAAAATAATCATACCAATGAACAACCCTTTCGAATCTTCTAGACCTTTATTTATACATTACATAACTCTCAGACAACCTTAGATCTAAGTCTAGGTGTCAAAACCCTAGATGCCAAAACCCTAGGTCCACATAACCCGCATCTTAAGGGCCTCACCAGCCTAGTATTCCTTCCTTTCCGCGAGGTACTCCAAAGCACCCATTGGTGTCTTTTTCCTCTTGCTGAGTTGTCCACGATCCATCTTCTTAGCTAATCTGTCTTCCTTGATCTTCTCATTCAACGACTCGATTTTCCTTACTTCGCTCCTTCTTTTCTTCTTCTTTAACCACTTTGACCCTTCCTCGGTTTGTGTGCCTTCCATGCTCTTCATATTTCATCTTTCTTCTTCACTTTCTTCCTTAATACATAACCAAGGTCCAACATGTTGGACACACCTACCACACTTAGATAGGGGGGTGAATGAGTGTGGGGATCTTTCTCCCAAAACTTCCCTCTTACACAAAAACTCCTTAGTTAACATTCAACATTTGCTGATTACTTATTTTTGTCATTTATAATCAGTTATATGTGAATACATATCAACAACATATCATCAACAAATCATCTCCACAAGGAACACAAAGAACACAAGATGTATGTACAATTTGTCCTTTTATTATGGACTTCAATTCGAGGGGTTTTCAGCAACAACTGAATAGAGTACAACTCTACAAGAGCACTAGCTCTATATGCAAGACTCATCTTACATTCTCAGCACCAACTAAGATTAGACAACAATCCTCAACAGATATCAATCTATCAACATAAACAAGTGCATCAACCATGCACCAACCCGTGCCAAACAACCTGTAATCAACCTGTACCATAAACAAGTGCATCCAACCATGTACCAAGTATATAAAAACAATGTGTCAACTACCCATCAACAATTAATCATTAATACGTACCGACATCATCAACTATACACCTCATGTATGTGCCAACTCATCAACTGCTTATCTGAACCATGACTAGTTTTGGATTAGTCAACAACCCCAACTTGAAATAATCATAACTTTGTACCTGTAATGAATAAAGATCTGAAAATGATGCACAATGTTCTTCAGTGTGTTTTATGCAAGTCCTTTAGGTGGCACTACTTGGAACCTCTTAGAAAAGGAGTTATAGAAAAAATGGTTAGGGGGAGCAGCCCCAAAGAAGACGGTTACCTTTTTTCCATTAAACTCAAGGGGAGAAGCCATACCTTTTGCCATTGATGTCAAAGGGGGAGATAAATTGAGATAATTATGATAGGGGGAGCATGAGTGTTTCCATCAATGACAAAGGGGGAGATTGTTGGAAGATTGGTTGTTGTCATTGATGTCAACCCTAGTCATGGGTTTTGGACCGCAAGATAAATGAAGGTATTTGGACATGAAGGAAAATGCACATGTAGATACAACACCCATGGATGGATATTATACATCATGTTGTTTCCGGTGGTATGTGGAACGTCACGTGGATCCTCATGGTTGAGGAGAAATGATTTTTGAAGATGACAAAGTGAATTGTACATGTACTAGGCCCTGAAGATAATTAAAGAAAAGAATAACAAAATAAGAAAGTGTCAGGTCGAACCTAATGTTAAAAGGAAATGACATAAATGTTATAAATAAACATCATTATACATTCATTTGATACAAGTCGAATTTTAGAGGGAATAAGAAGTAAAAGAAGGATGGATTTCAAGGGAGGATGAAGTCTTTTGGTGATGTGTTCTAAGGTATGTTATTTTCTGGTCATCTTACCATTTTTGCTATAAATTTTTTTGTAGAATTATTTAGATGGTGAAATTGATATGGTATTGATAAGACATATCAAGGTACCTCTAGTAAAAATTTCATCTCTTGATTCACTATAATGATGGAGATACACTTTGTGGAAGATAGGGTTTGTGACTAGTCCTGAAGCTAGTCAATAAACAGGTGTTCTGGGTAAAATAGTCATAACTTCTTCATACAGAATCCAAATGAAGTGGGACCACTTCCATTGGAAATAGTACGGATTGTAGTTTCTTTTGTGACAGTTTTAGAATCGGATGTTAAATATTGAGCGCGGGGCATGCTGTACAAGTTGGGTCTTCTGAACATACCATAATTGAATAAACTCTACCATTCTTTCTATAACCTCTTTTTGGGGAGGATTCAAGGAGTGAAAATTGGAGGAGTTTCAAAGAATACATTGAATAATATTATCTCTAGGATCAGAGTACTCCAAGAATTAAATAATTGTAGAAATTGAAGAAGTCTCAGGAAGCATTATCCAGTTCTATGTGATGATTTAATGTAAAGTTTTAGTATCTCTCATATATTCTTGGGTGGAAGGAAGCGGCAAGGATGGAGAGTTCAAATCTTACTTGATATTGGAGGATTGTATCTTCATCTTGGAGGTTTATCCCTCCCTTTACATTTGGAAGCTGTATCTACCTTTGGAAGTCATTAATTCCCTTGAACAAAAACTATTGATTATTTCTCATATATTGTGCATCGTGTATTGTGGTGTATTGGTGTAACTCTTATACTATTGTTCATTGCTCATTGGATATAATTGAATGGTTTAAGTATAAGTTGAAAAAGGTTTTTAAAATTGTACTTGATACTGATTCACCCCCCTCTCAGTATCAACAACAGTCTCATTCACCTCTCTCACTAAGTCTTCCCTCTGCTCTTGCTTTAACTCAATTTCCCGAATGAAGTTAATGTGGCCCTCACTTCCTTGTACATTTCTTGTCCAGTTATGTGTTGAACATCATTCAGATTCTGAGTTTTGTCCATTGACCTCCATCCATATAAAACCAACATCCACCTAAATTTGATGGGTACTGGGCTTGCCTTTCCTGCAATCTGAAGGTGACTTCTAGTGCTAACAGATGGTTTGATGCATTCATGTATTGATCGTTGGATCATGTGATCATGCCTGGAATCAATGGAAAAGGGACAATGCCATATTAATTTAATTTGTCACGGGTTATTCCAATTGGATTGATGTAAAGATGACTCATTATTGTCTTGTCATGGTTGATAAGAAGTACAAATGGATGAACTCCAAAGTGGTCCACTTTTAGTGAAAGCCCTCACGGGAAGACACTTTGCGGCTGAGTTATCCTAGAAGTATGGTTAGAGAACCCATACTTAATTGTGAAATAATGAGATAAATATCAGTGAATTTGTCAGTGAAACTATCCTAGATGGATAGTGCTCATCATGCCACTTCCGATGGTATGTGGAACGTCACATAACTCCTCACGGTTTGAGAGTTATGGACTTACGAGGTTGGAGGACCCTCATATGTTGGCTTGAAGCCCCAAAAGGTCAAAGAACTCAAAGTGCTTACAAAGAAGAAATGATTTAAATAATAAAGTAAAGTGATAAAGTCAAAGAAGATTATTTAAATAATAAAGTAAATGGAGAACTTTCTAATTATGTAAAGTAGTTATAAGAGGGTTAACCCTAAAATCAGGAAAGTGGGTTAAGTGGTCAAGTGGCTATTGGATATTGTTGGTCACTATAATTGCTTAATTGATTCAAACAACCAAGTGATACATAAATTATCAACCCGGGGAAGTCTTTTATTTCAAAGATAACCACGCACTATATATGCTCAAATCCAAAAGCAACTTAGTGTTGTAGTAAAGGAACTTAAATTAATCACACTTGTTTAAATAAACTGAAGTTCTGAATTAAATCACAGGAAAGCAACTTCTCTATTGCAGATCTTTAAAGATTAAACTAAGAATCCTGGATTACATTATAATAACACTTGCAATGGGAAAGAACAACTATTCTGCAATCAGAGAATAGGACCCTTACTCTCAAATAGAAAATTCAGTGCTAACACTCTTTTATGGAAACAGTAAGCAGAAGACAATTAACTCTATCTAACAGAGAACAAGGCTGTCTAGTTCCTTCCTTTCTAAGCAGGAGCCTTAAGCCCTATTCTTGTTTTAGCACACTTGTGGAATTAAAGTTTACAGAGAACAGGATGGTCTGATCCCTTCCTTTCTGAGCAGGAACCCTTCACCCAATCCCTGGCTAGCACACTTGCAGAAGTAAATGAAATCTACAGAAGACAAGGTGTTTTGATTCCTTCCTGTCTGAGCAGGAACCCTTCACCCAATCCCTGGCTAGCACACTTGCAGAAGTAAATGAAATCTACATAAGACAAGGTGTTTTGATTCCTTCCTGTCTGAGTAGGAACCTTTAACCCAATCCCTGGCTAGTACACTTGCAGAATTAAATGAAATCTACAGAAGACAAGGTGTTCTGATTCCTTCCTGTCTGAGCAGGAACCCTTAACCCGGTCTCTGGCTAGCACAATTGCAGAAATAATGAAATCTACAGAGAACAGGATGTTCTGGTTCCTTCCTTTCTGAGCAGGAACCCTTAACCCAATCTCTGACTAACCTCATGAAATCATCACACAAGATTGCTGATAAAAAGAATTACAAATTTCATTCAATAAACTGAGACAGAGTCAGTAGTGTTTCAGCAAAGAGGAATCCATTAAAAACAGTGTTTCAACAACAAGTTAAATCAAATCATAAACAGAAACTATACTAACACACTTCTAAACTAATGGGTGAATCTTGTGAAGAAGGTGGGCCCTCCCTTCTCACAATATTCCCCTGAGACGAAAATATTAGAGACGGATGCTCAAAACAATTTTCTATTTATCTATCAAAATGTCATATTACAGTCTGAGAAAATAGAATACGTCTCGCTTCTCTGGAGTTGCTTCAATACATCAAAACTTCCCCCCTCGAATGATGATTTCCTCTTATTTAAAGAGGAAATACCTTTGATACAATAATTACAATGCATATCTCAGTCCTATCCTTAGTCGGATCTACTTTCTAAACCAGCACAGGATGTCCTATTCTTACGCAACAGAATGCTATTACAGGAGTTAGATGAGGTATTGCTGTTACAGCTGGTGTAACAGCTTCTTCTCGTTGCTGCTGATGCTGTTTCAGCATCGCAATTCACGGGTTGTTTCAGCCACGTGAATTGCGCTCTGACTGTGTCGGCTTTCTTGTGTAGGATCGACGGTTAGAGCTTTGTTTCCCGCTGACTGTAACAACTTCCTTGTGTTTCAGCATCGTCGGTCCTGACGGTTCCTCTGTGTTTCAGCATCTGCAACTCTGGACTGTGTGACAACTCCGTGTTTTGGCATCTGCGACCTTGGACTGTATAGCCGCTCTGTGTCTCAGCATCTGCGACCTCGGACTGTATTGCAACTCCGTGTTTCAGCATCAGTTCTGTGTTTCAGCAACGGTGACCTTGGACAGTTTTGTGTTTCAGCAATAGGCCTCAAATGCTAATCTGCAGTTTTGAACACTTAATGCATTTCTAATCAATGGTCAAGTACGAGAGTAATGTAAAATATTATGCAAAATAGATTAAACGTATAGTAATGAGAAGGGACGTTGTATAC
>ML783119.1:825924-840503 GCA_009831015.1 Picea engelmannii | reverse complement strand
AAAATTGCCTTATAAAAGTATATTGTAATTTCATTGTAAATCTGGACCGTTCATTATAAGGTCGCAGATCTAACAGTAGAGATTATGTTAGGGTTTTTTTTTTCCCTAGAAGGCAACCCTCTTTTATGAGGGAAATGTATTGCAGCTATGGTCGATGGTGAATATTATATTCTGAGAGAGGAGACTGTGAGAGAAAGAAGAGGAAGTTACAACGGGTTTTGCTGTAGGTTGTATCCCTTCATTTGCTGGATAATAATAAAGGAAGGACCTGGAAATTTCTCTGGTGGATGTAGCCCACACTTGGTGAACCACGTAAATCTGTGTCTCTCTTGTATTGTGTGTCTTCTGTGTTTTGTTTCTGCATTTGTTTTATTTTATTGCTCCACAGTCCTATTGTTTCTAACAGAATGAACACGTTTAGGCTAGGGCCTTGGTGTAGGTTGGAGAGTAAATTTATCCAAGGCCACTAAACAAAGATAAGTGTCTGAGATAGGGAGTGAATAATCTAGTTGTCATATAGGTTGGTTTGGAATCTCCTCTAACACAAGATTTAAATAGGAGGTCGCGTAAGGAATAGCCAAGGATATTCCCCTCCAAAGATGGACCAAGCGTAGTGAGAGATCATGTATTAGGGGTTTTGATTGTGCCCATACCTCTATGAGATGCGATGATTTCGAGGCTTCATAATTTGCTACCCTGCCCACACATTTGATCCCGACAATCAATTGTACTTGTCGGGCACTAATTGCGAGCTGGTAATCATAGTTTCTTCTCCCAAGTATATCACAAGGTGACTACGGGGGTTTGTCATAGTACTTGAGGTAGATTTTGTATCACACACTTTAGTATTGTTGGAGGGTGCCCCGCGAAGAATGGGTACTTGCAATGGATAAGGATGATATGTGGAGGTCAAGATAATTGCTTCTCATACCTTCATGCATTGGTACATGGGACTTAATCAACATGTGCCTTCGTCCGGAAGGGCCTAAGACCACTTCCTTTTTATTTCGGTCCCAAGACCTAATCCACTTGAGTTGGGATCTTAACAAAGTTGTTTGTTTTTTATTTGTCTTTTAGGGATTTATAGCGGTGTGATTGGTGACCGTAGTTCAACTTTAGGAAGGTGAGTCGATTGTCATCGAGAGATGATCACTCAAAGTGGCCAACCTACCGCCTCGAAGATCGAGGAGAATTCAAGGCATTCCTCCCATGGAAGAGTTTAGGAATAATTCTCCCCCGCCTCCACAAAGGTGTGTTATAACCCTAAATTGCACCACACATGCTTACCTGGCATCAAGCAAACTCATATCCCTTCTTTGCCAAAATACTGCTGAACAAATCTTTGAAAATCCTCTTGAATAAATGCCCACGCGCCCTAATCCATTATTGCACGCATGTACATGCTGGCTGACCCAAAATAGCCCACGTGGACCGACAAAAGAATGAAAAAAGGAAAGTTGCCGATGGAAAAAAAAGCTATGGGTGAGTTAACTAAAACTCCCGGCCATGCATGGGTGAGGGTTCATCCAAATACCTAGCTCCTTCTAGCCTATAAAGGAAGGGGTAGGGGTACCATTTGGAGGAGGAAAAATATAGCAAAGGAACTTTGCCCATTTATGTATTCCTATTGTCCCAACCCTTTAGCCTTTCCTTATGCCAAAGGAGATTCAAAGCAAAGCAGTTGAAGGACAGAAGAAGAGGAGCCCAGGATCAGGTTCAAGGAGTGGTGGCCGGTCTCAACTTTTGTAAGTTGACTCATTTTATGTAATAAAGAGAATGCTTTTCCCGTCCCAATTCATGAAATTTTTATGGTTTGATTAGTTTATATTTGATTTCTAACCCATTAGTATATAAGTAGTATGCATGCATAGTTGTTGCTTGTCTTGGATGCAGGTCAAATTTGGAAGGAGTATTGCGAACAAGTAATCAAGCACAACAGAGGATCGACATCAAACACCGGTAACGAGGTAGGTTGATCTTTCCATGCATTTACTAAGAAAAGGGGATTTAAATCTAGGGATGAAGGTAGAAATTAATTTCTATTCGGTCATATCTGCATGCAAAGTCTGAACTCTATTTGCTAGTCCGTAGGGTGTTTTTCCCCAACAACAAAATTGGCAACGGTACTGGGGAGTCTCTCTAGGGTTCCTGGAATTTTATTTAGTTTTTGGGTAGTTTAAAGACTAGTTTTTCTTGCCTGTCTTTTCTTTTCGTTTCTGTAAAGTATAAGCTAGCAGGGAGTCTGGTTTTCCATACTGGATTTCCCTGACTTTTTCTTGACTGTGTTTTTCGGGACCCACAAAGGTACACACGGCCTGCACAAGGTCTACACGCGTGTACCCGTGCCCTATCCTCTTACAGCCCACATGTGAACACTAGTTGTAGAGGTAGTAGTAGCATGTAGAGTTCAGAGAACCTCAGAGGTAGTCATCCTCTTCCCTGTCAAAATCACACATTCTCAGGGGGTTTTCTAGAATTCTGTCCGAGTCTTGTTTACTAACAGTCCTATCTTAGATTGTTTTTTGCCTTATTATTTTTTCCTTGCATTATTTGTTTTTATGTTAGAAAGAGTATCCAAGCCTTCAAGGGATCCTGGTTATCAATATCAGTGGTCTCTTCCTAGTTTGGTCTGTCTGTTTTCATTTTTTTTCTTAGAGTTTAGATATACATGCGGCCTGTATGAGGTCAGCCCGCGTGTACACGCCCTCTGTCTCTGTTCAACGCGTGTTCGTACACATGCTGTTTAAGTAACAGTCGCGTGCTTGTGCAGGCTACGTTTTGTTAAGGGTGAGGCAATCATCCTCTCCTTTGATAAGAAGTATTCCTCTCAGGTGTTTGAATCTTTGTTTGAACAATCAGTAGCTTAGGATTAATTTTACCCTTAGCTTGCTTTTTCTCATTAAAAACATTGTCAGAAAAATAATTTTTTTTTTACGGTTTTTAGACAAGTGTGAGAATCATTGTTTTTACAATTTCTATTGTGTGATTTTTTAATCTGATTCTTTGCGATCTACGATTTAAGCCATAATTGTTTTTCTTGGTTTTTTGCTTGTCGGTATTTTGCCTTTCTTGCTTTACTAGCACTTAAATAATAATAAAAAAAATCTCTTTTCATTTTCTTCTTTGGTTGAAGAGTGTGTTTATGCATCATTAGCTAGGGAAAAGTATTTTATTTCATAAGTTTTTTCAGTTCACTTAGATCATAAGTAGCTCATAGTCAAGTGAAATTCCTTTGAGTTTGCTGTCCAAAATCTTAGAAAAATCAAAAATATTTTTTGAAAGTTGTCGAAATTTTGCATTCAGTAAAAGTTTTGTTTCTATCTTTTTTATTCATTTTTTGCTTTCATCTTTTATACATCATCAGTTTCACCCTCATACCCATTTATGTAAGACAAATCCATAAAAGTAACGCTAAATTTAAAATCTACTAGACTTTTATGTTTGTAGGGTTCACAAACTAGTTCAGGACTAGGGCCTTGGATTAGGTTGGAGAGGAAACTCTTCAAGGCCATTTAAAATCAAACATTGGAGTCTGAGATAGGGAGTGTCTAAGTCCAGTTTCATGGAAGTTATTCGGGACCCCCCTTTAACACATGGGATAAACAAGAGGTCGCATGCAGAAAGGTAGAGGAGATAACCCTTCCAAAGCTGGACCAATCGTATTGGAGAACACATATAGAGCGTTGTTTTGGGATTCCGTCGTTTTCATTTGCCACGGGGCTTTGTGGGTCTTGAATCCATTTGAGCTCCTCAGTTTTCTTCCATACCATTTTCTCTTGATACCCTTGACATGTTTCGGGCTTGATACCCTACTCATTGTGGTCTACCTGACTTTTGACTGTACCCGCCTAGTGACTGTTCGCGTGCTGGCAACCTAGTTGCCAATCTTTGTTAGGGACATACACAGGTGACTGCGGGGGTATACCATAGTACCTAGGATAGACATCAGGCCATGCTTTGAAGAGTATACTCGGAGGCTACTTCCGTGTTCAAGTTGCACTTGCACTGGTAAGTTGCTCTAGTGTTGGTTGTTGTAACTGTTCTTCCAATTAATTTAGTGGTTGCTTGTCTTATCTTCTAGGGACTTTTTTCTTAGTGTGTGTTACTTTTGAGCATTTAGACTACCTTAGAGTATCTTGGGTCTTCTCACATAGTGGAGGATACTGTGCTCCTCCGATCACAAAGGCTTCTTGGCCTGCCGCCGGTTACACTAGATCCACCCCTACCACCATTAAGGCAGAAGCTATACCAACAAGGGTCTTTTGAAGCGACCGGTTTACAAACCATTATGGCCGAACAACCCCCAGAGGAATCGACCATTTTGGACCTTGAAGCAACTGCTCTTGGCTCAGTTGAAACCCCAACCACTGATCTCTTGGCACCTTTTATTATACCAATTCAATTTTACAAGCACCAGACAGTGTCGCACAAAACAATGGAAACAAATGCTGTTACTCTTTCTGGGAATTCATCAATTCCCACCATGGTTGTCACCAGAGGAGAGATATCATCTCCTAACCTACCGTTGTTGGTCCGAGCCACCATGGTCTTGATCGCCACTACTTTGCACAGTGGTCCGAACCCGTCTTTGGCGGCGACCACAACCCCTTTCACACCTAGTGCGACAGGCCCTCCGTTTTCATACGGTATGCCTAGTTTGGGTACAAGTCCTGTACTTTCCTACTCCACTTTACAAACTTTGGGTATGCGGGTAGGGAGCTCTAGCGCTCCTCTGCAAGGTCACATAGGGGGCACTCCTGTCCCTTTTAACACCTTTCCTTATGGAGGAGGTCATATCCCTCCTTTGTCCCCTTCGCTCGGTGGATCACATCAGCAATCCGCCGGGCAACCTACACACAATAGTTTATTTAGAGCGGGGAGTCAAGGACCACTTTCACATAGTATTTCGATAGGTTCGACACCGTTTTCTTGGAACAAAATGTTTGGTAACAACCCCTTCTCATCAACTAATTTCCCGACTGGGGGCAACCCCATTTTTGGACAGTCTACTCCTGTACAGGGTACTATTCCTGCACAGGGTGAAAACCTAGCAGGACCTTGGAATTCAGGACAAGGATCCGTTCCCTCCTCTGGAATGTTGATCTGGGGTAATTCTTTCCACAATCAATGGAACCCCAGACAAACTACTATGCCTCTCCCCATGGGATCGGCATGGGGTAATCCTTCCCAAAGTCCTTCGAATACAATGCATGCCCAACAATTCATGTCCTATTTGGGAAATTTGTCGATGATGTCTCCACATATGCAAAATCCGTACGCTGGCCAGGGCCATGGCTTTTACCATAATCCGGGCCAGTAGCCAAACTTTTCTTGGAAACCTAGTGCCAGTCAAACTCCGGGTCCATTTTTCCCAGGTTATCAGTAACAACCCAAACTACCATTCCTGGCGACTTTACACTTGCCAGATTTGACAAGGTTGTTGAATGACCCTATTTGTCATGATCCGCGTTGGCCTCCTATGCCAACAAAGTTTCCTTTGGACATTCCAAAGTTTGAAGCCAAGCCTAATGAAGATCCAGGAGATCATGTGACTACCTTTCATCTTTGGTGCTCATCTAACTCATTAAAATATGACTCCGTACAATTGTGATTGTTTCAATGTACTCTCATTGGGAGTGCCGTGAAATGGTACATTAAGCTCGATCGCTCAAGATACTCTTCTTTTGGCGAACTGGTGATGGCTTTCCTTAACCATTTCCAGTTACCTGTGAGATACGTTGCTAGCACAAAGATGCTCGCTAATTTCAAACAGACAACAACGGACCATATCTTTGATCACATCCGAGAATGGAGACGCCAAAAGAGTTTAATCAAAGTACCAGTCCCACCAGCATTCCTTCTTGAGTGGTTCCTTAATTCTTTGGTCCCACAATTATCCAAAGACGTCGTGACATATAGAGTTTTCTCCGAAGCAGATGCCATCATGAGGGCTCAACAGTTTTATCTCATCTATTCTCAATCCATTTGATTATAAAACATCTTGCCAGATGCGCCACATTCAATACTGGATAAAACTAGACAGAGAGCTGGACCACATGCCGATGGTATTGTCAGTTTAGTAAAAACCAAGTTTGCTGATCAATTGACAAAACATTTGCAACAGTTATCCATACAACACACAGTGGCCAGCCAAACTACTACTTTGTCTGCTCCCCCTACCGAAATGTCAGAAGTACACACAGTACAGTCGACTAACCCAAAGGCTGCCCAACAGCCTGAAGGGAAGAAAAAACAACGAAAGAAGGGTAGGGGGGATAAAAAACCCAACGATAATGCTGGCAGGGACAACACTGAAAAATGGAAGGTGAGGTATCCATGCAACTTATGCGCGGAAGACCATCCGACCCATATATGTCCTTGACTTGCAGAGGCCCAAAAGTTTGTCACACAGCAACAACATGCAATGTTGACTAATCCAATTCAACATGGGCAGAATCTCACTCAAGCCTCTGCAAGCACGGAAGGGGGCAGCCAAGAAACCTACCCACCTCCGAACAACCCCTCATTCATGATCGTTTATATGGTTAGGGGTGATGCTTTCATATCGACTAGAGCGCACGATTACAGTAAACCAAGCGCTTCTGAGAAGGGTAAAGAAGCCAACCTCCCATCTCTTCCTCTACAGATTGAGAAGACGTTGGGAGAAACAATGACACACATTCCAAAAGGTGCATTTAAAAAGGCTTCTCATAACCCAAATGCAATGGCTGCCCAGAACTACTCTGTGGTGGAATATTTATCACAAACCCCTTATGCGATGTCAGCTTTGGAGGTCCTCCAAAGTTGCCCTGCTCAGAGGAAAGCCTTGTTAATTGCATTGGTCTCTACTGAGACTTATAATCTGGGTACCATCATGTTAGATACAACTGACTTAAAACCTCGTCTGCCTTACCATGTAGCGTTTCAGATAGTAGTGGCTTACCCCACAAAAAATTTTACTTGGAATATCTTCTGCATGGTGGTCGACGAGGGTGCCTCAACATGCGTTATGTCATTGGCATGTTGGAAGGCCATTGGCCAGCCCGTTTTGTCTCCATCACCTACTGTCCTCATTGCTTTCGACGGTCGTTCATTCCGACCACATGGCATCGTTCCTTCTTTCCCCATGCAGTTAGGAGGGAAGACCATGTGTGTCAAAGTAGAGGTAGTCAATGCTCCCCTCGACTATAAACTCTTGTTAGGACGGAGTTGGACTTATGCTATGCAAGCTGTGGTTGCTACAGTTTTCCAAGTCTTGTTGTTTCCACACGAGGGCCGGATAGTGACCATCGATCAATTGTCTTTCTCCAGACCTGACCCAGCTTTGGGGGCATCCACGGTCTGGATGATTGATAATCCTCAACCAGGTGTCGTCAACGTAGGAGTTGGTTTGTGCCCATCCTTGATGGGTACCTTTGACTACCCACCTCCTCAGGGTGATATCAAATTTATATCTAATCACCATAAGGTTGAGATTTTTTAAGTTTCGTCGTTCCGCACGACTTACTTCGAGGATCCATGGATTCTTCCTTCCCCATCAGCCATGATGGATGAGACAGGGCACCCATGCATGTCCACGCCCTTGTCTGCCACTGAAGAAGCGTACTCTTTAGTCTAGCAAGCTTCAACTAACACTGATCTGACTCCTGCACAAGAGTTAGATCCACTTCTATAGCATATTTGGGCTCAGGGTTCTCTCGCTAACGTCAATTTGTTAGACTTAGTCTTGCCTTCTGATGAAGTAGTAATTGAAGCAATGGCTAGTCTAGACAAACCTTGGGAAGATCTTCATCATAGATCATATTTTCTCCCAGAGTTAAGCTAAATCGAAGCAGGAGAATTCACCGTGACCATGACGGGAGATCAGCCGTGTCCTATTAACCTCTTAGCTACACATGAAATTTATGCTGAGGGCAATATAAAAACTATCACTGAAACTATACCAATCAACATCTCCCAAAACCATGGCATCATGGAGAACGTCTTCGTCGGAGCAGATTGCTCCCCCGAAGAGATTCAAATCTACATGGATCTTTTCAAAGAATTCTGTGACGTTTTTGCCTGGTCTTATGAGGAAATGCCAGGTATCGATCCAAAAATAGTTGAACATGAAATCACAACGTATCCTGATGCCAAGCCTGTTCGACAGAAGCTTTGTTCAGTTAATCCCAAGAAAGAAGCAGCCATCAAGATTGAGGTTGAGAAATTACTAAAGGCAGGTTTTATCTATCCTATCCATTTGACTCAATGGGTGTCAAATCCTGTGCTGGTCAATAAAAAACAAGGCACGATTCGTGTATGTATCGATTTCCGTGATTTGAACAAGGCATGTCCCAAAGATAATTTTCCAACACCATTCATTGACCAGATCATTGATGAATGTGCTGGTTGCGAAGCCTTTTCTTTCATGGACGGTTTTTTGGGATATAATCAAATCCAAATCAAACCCAAAGACCAACACAAAACGACATTCATTTGTCCATGTGGTACATTCGCATATCTTAAAATGCCTTTTGGTCTTAAAAATGTTGGAGCCACCTTCCAACGGGCTATGTCTTTTTCTTTTCATGATCTCAAGCATATAGTCGAGGTCTATCTAGATGATTTAGCATCATGATCTCGTAAGATACTGGATCATCCTACACACCTTAGACTAATCTTTGAACGTTGTCGCTACTTTAGGATTCGCTTGAATCCAAACAAGTGCAGCTTATGCGTAATGTCAGGATGTTTGTTAGGTTTCATTGTATCAACAACAAGGATCATGGTCGATCCTCTCAAGGTGGAGGCAATAATCCAGTTGCCCCCCCCACGCACAATCCTACAACTTCAGAGTCTACAAGGCAAGGCGAACTTCTTACGATGCTTCATCGCCAACTATGCCGAAATAACCAAGGGCTTTATGCATTTACTGAAGAAAGATGTTCCTTTTTTCTGGGACAAAGCCACTCAATGCTCTTTCGACGCATTAAAACACGCCCTCACAACTGTACCTCTGCTACGACCACCTAACTATAACAAAGATTTCTTATTATATTTGCCTGCCGCAGAGTCAACCATTGGCATGGTTTTAGTTCAGGAAGATGATTTTTTCTCAGAATACATGATCTATTACATGAGCCGAGGCCTCGTAGGACCGGAACTCAATTATTCTCATATCAAAAAACTTGTGTTGGCAGTTGTTCATGCTGTTCAACGTTTCGTCATTATGTTTTGTTTCACAAGACCACCGTCATTGCTGTCGTGAATCCATTCCAGTACATGTTGACACGATGGGTTATAGGCGGAAAAATCAATAGATGGATAGTCATCCTCCAGGAATTTGACTTAGACTTCGTTTCAGCAAAGTCCAAAAAGTCATTGGTCTTCGCAGAGCTTATTTCGGAACTTCTGGTTGAATCAGGTGACGTTGTGCCTGAAGAATTGCCTATCCAGGGAGACATGTTTTTGATCACATCTTTAGATCCTTGGTATGGAGATATACTTATCTATCTCCAGAATTTGAAGTGCCCCACTTCTACTTCTCGTGATGAGCATCGACGTATATGCCATCAGGCTAATAATTATCTCATACTCAATGATATGTTGTATCAGAGAGGTGTAGATTGCATCTTACGTCGATGTCTCACACATGAGGAGGTAGTCATCGTGCTCAACGATTACCATACCAAAGCTTGTGGCAGTCATTTGTCTAGGTTGGTAACAACCCAAAAATTTCTACGAGCAGGTTACTTTCGACCGACACTTATCAAAGATTGTATAGAACCAGTCGAGAAGTGCCATCCATGTCAAGTCTTCTCTAGGAAGATGAGGGCACATCCCGCTCGTATGTTTCCTGTCATCACAGTTGGTGCCTTCACCAAGTGGGGGATTGATTACACTACTTGCAACCCCTCATCAGCAAGGGGGCACCGCTATATCATTGTAGCTGTAGACTACTTCACTAAGTGGGTTGAAGCTATGCCAACGTTTAAAGATGATGGAGAGACTACAACTCTCTTTTTAATCAACCAGATTATAGCAAGGTTCGACATCCCGAGAGAGATTGTCACTAACCATGGCAGTCACTTTCAGAACCAAATGATGACCGAATTAACATCAAATCTTGGGTTACAGTAAGAGCATTCATCACCTTACTACCCCCAAGCCGATGGGTAGGTAGAGGCTGTAAACAAAACTCTTAAGACTATTCTATAGCGAACTATCAACTCAGGCAAGTCAAATTGGAATTTGATGTTATACTCGGCATTATGGGCTTACCGAACATCTATTAATACCACAACCAGTTTCTCACCTTTTCAACTCATTTACGGGCTAGAGGAAATCTTGCCCATCGAATGTCAGATCCCATCTCTAAAATTGGTAGTACAATTATTGCCAGACACTTCTCCACTTGAAGAACGGTTAGTACACCTTGAGCAGATCAATCAGCAGCGTCGTGATGTGGCCCTGGCCAACGAGGCTTACAAACATAAGGTCAAGTGTCAGTATGATAGGTCTGTTCGTCCTTGGATTTTCTTTGAAGGCGACCTTGTCTTGGTCTATGACCAAGATAAGGACCCCCTGGGGGCAGGAAAACTCAAACCCATGTGGTTCGGACCCTTCATCATAAAAGAGGTATTAAAAAAGGGCGCTTATCGTTTGGTTGATTTTGAAGGGAATGCTTTTGCGGAGCCTAGAAATGGGCTCTACCTCAAGAAGTATTACTCATAGGCAGGTCACTATGGGTAACTTTTTGTAACATATGTATAGTCTTTGTACTATTACTTTTTAATTTGTTTTAAGTCTTATGGACGTGTCACTGATGTTATCTTTCGTCAATATGGTAGATGTCAAGTGATTCTGAGGTGTTCATTGGGTATGCAGATGGTGCTAGTTGGCACACTCAGAGGCTTGCCTCCGCAGCTTTGGTAATCTTCACACCTCAGGGCCAATTGTTATCTTCCGGAGGTATATGCTTAGGTGACACCACAAATAATTTCACTGAGTATAGTGTAGTTATTGAGTTGCTTTGTGACGCTTTGTCATTGGGTATCTCTCATCTCTGGGTCTATCTCGATGCTTAACTGGTTGTGTCACAGCTAAATAGAGTATACCAGGTTCATGATCCAACTTTACACCGACAATTCCTTAGGGTACGTCTCTTAGAACGAAACTTTGATTATATTACATATTTTCATGTTCCTAGGAGATTAAACCAAATTACAGATACTCTAGCTAATCAAATTTTAGATTGGCATCTTGCACACATATGAAAGAACAATGACATAAGCATGTAAATACATTTTTGCACACGTGATCCATAAGACACAAAAGATCAAAAAACCATATATAACATCATAAAATAACCAGAGTACATAGATGGATGCAAGCACCTCAAAAATGGGACTAATAACGGGGCTTATGCCCTCAAAAAATATATACAAATAGTGCTCGTAGCACGTAAAAAGTATAAATAGGTTCAGGGCCTGTGGGCCCTGTTATAATAGTCCACAACATGGGCTAAACGCCTAAACAATCAGACCCACGTCCGAGGTGCCCCCACTACATGAGGCTGCATGGATGGTGGCAGGTCCTCTATCTCTACCATTGGGACTGTGCAGGTGAGTGCAGTGAAGTTCTTCTCAACTCATCTAAGGACCCTCTAAGCCTCCCTAGCTGGGAGGTTCCCTGCTACTGCTGGTCCCCCGGTGGCAGCTACAGCTTTTGGCTGAGGACAATGCCTGTTCCATGCATAATCGACAGGTTGCATGGGTCCCACATCTGCATGCAACAAACGTATACTCGTCAAATACTCTGGCATACAAAAAAATGATATATATAACAAAAATGACATAAAAATTACATATGCAAACAAAAAAATACAAAGGTGGAGACTTACCCATCTCCCCTCACTCCTCACCAGGAGGCACGGGTATCTTAGGATCTCTAGAAAAGTCTGTCGCTGCATATGGGTAATCCTCGATCACAGGGAATTTCCGTGATAGCCACGTAAAGAAGTCATCATCGAAGGACTCATTGGTCCTTCCACCACCCTGTCATGGTAGTAATATTGCCCATCTACATACTACAGGGAAAGAGGCCTCATGTCCTCATACCACTTCCCGAGGACTAAAGCTCGGAACTCTCTCAAAGAAGAATGAACAAAAAATCATCCCGAATCCAAAGTTCCTCTGTGTCTGCTGTCGAAAATCTGTCAATTGCCTCTTCATACACTCAAGTAGTGTGGTACTCCAGTAAAAAATCTGTGCATTCAAGCAATGGATAGCACAGTTCATCTGTGTGCGAGATGCCTGATGTAAGGTTGCTAAACCGATAATTTGCCCAATCAATAATAATATCGCCTGCAGTGATAGGTTAGTGATCTTACTGATGGGCACTTGGGAGCTCACACGGTTTTTCCCTGCTTCACAGTGCTCGGCTATTAGTTCCACTATGTTATGCGGCCTTGCAAGAAATGTCCTGAAGTTGACTAGTTCCCCTCTCCTTGAGAGGCCAGTCAAAAAGTAGATATCCTCGGTGGTGGGCAACAATGATTTCCCCTCTAGCATGAAGGCCTCTGCATCAGGGTGCCAGTAGTCAATCAAGGCATTCAGTAGCCTTGGTTTCATTTGCATAAATGGACATAGGAAGAACTTAAGTAAACCACACTGCATCAACATGACCACGACATTCAGATCTCCCGCAACCAACTCACTAATTGCTTCATGCTCCCTTTCCCTCCACTAGACATACCTTGCCAACACAACAAAGTTGAGGAGGGTCAGTGCTTGATCTTTAGTTCTTTTTTGCTATAAAAGGGGGGTCCACATGAGCTGTAGAGGCGACAGTCGCATGTACATATGGGCAGACTTTACTCTGCCTGAGTGTACACACAGCCTGTCCAGAGACAACCTGCATGTACCTAGGGCCGACCTTTTAAAGGTCGATGCCCACCCAAAAAATGAAAGCAAATGAAAAATTAAAGAATTGAATAGCTAGATAGGGGAGTTTGTACTTACTTGGTCCAAGCAGAAGTTCGTTTCATCCACTGTAGCTCCCGGAATCAACATTTTTAGCCAAGGGGGTCTTTTGGCTCCAGAGTCAATTTCCAAATCAACAATGGTGATAATGAGTTGCCAGGTTCTATTTATAGACTTTTTGGCCTCTTTTTGTCACTTTTTTGGCCTCCCTTATCAATTTCTTTATACCAAAAACCATTTAGAGTGATCCAGGAGTTATATGGGAGGGATTTGATCAGGTATTGGGACATTTTTTTTGAGTTTTGAGAAAATTTTGATGGTCCATGAAATTTTTTCCAAGAATCAACTTGAGCATATAGGTTAGGTTACTACCCCAAATTTTATGTCTCGTTGTCTTTTTTCTCTACCATAGGATCGATACCCTCAGGTTGTGATACAGAACCATCATATCTGATTTAGAAGTGTCGTAACTTGGCAGTAGAGCTTACCAGAACATGGATGCCCTAGGTAGGTCCTGGTTGCATTATGGTGTCCATGCCATCTCTAAAACACTATAGGCTCTGGAGTCCTTATAGTATTTCCTGAATATGAGTTTGAGCCTCATTTGCATGATTCTTCTTCTCTCTTGGTCTCACCCTCAAGACTCCCAAAAAACAACAGGTCTCCTTTTAAGCCCTTTTCATACCCTCTAAACATGAAAAGATTACTGAGTAATCTTGTGGCCTTTCACGCTCGTTAAACTAAAATTTGAAGTCACGTCTGTCCGGCGGTAGTTTACCCCTTGTTCGGTCCGGACGGTCAATTGTACGAACAAAGGTATACTCTATGGAACTTTCGTTCTTTAGAAGAGTACTCTCAGGTATAATTTTGTCCCTTTTTCGGGCCTTAGGGACTAAACTTACGAAAAAGAAACCACCACGGAGTCCATAGTTAAGCTCTTTTCAGACTCCCTAAAAATGAAAATATCACCAAGTGACCTTATTCTTTTACACTTGTTAAATTGGTCCAGAAGAATATTCTTGACGGAGTCCATAGTTAAGCTTTTTTCAGACTCCTTGAAAGTGAAAAAATGGCTGAGTGATCTTGTCCTTGTCACACTCATTAAAATGGTTTTGAATCGATGTCTAATCGGTGCTAGTTTACTCCTTTTTTGAACCGACTAGACTATCTTCGAAACAGGTACCCCAATGGAGTCTCCTTTTATGTTTTTTCAGACTCTCTAAATATGAAAAACCACCGAGCTAACCTTCTTTGGGTTCGTTAAACTTACATCGAAGGATCTTACCATTGTGTGTTTTATTAACCGCATTTGCATACCTTATACACCAGCCTTGTGACAGTTTACTTCTACGTCTTAACACCTTTGGCCGCCGAAGGATTTTTCCTGAGTATCATTTTACTAGAACATCAGTCTTGTCCTTGTGCCTTGAACTTGTATGTTTGAAATACTCGTTCCTCCATTTGTAACGTAATATGCAAGATACCAGATATATAAAATATGCAGAACAGAAATGAAATGCTAGAAATGACAGAATGACAGTAAAATATCCAACATAATCTTCACAATACACAGAAATGATATATGAAATAGCAACAGAAATAGCACTTTGATTCAGA